>VMDO01012491.1:0-61909 GCA_007922755.1 Pedetes capensis | reverse complement strand
ACATTCTATGAAGCTATCATCACCCTGATACCCAAACCAGGAAAAGATTCATCTAAGATAGAGAATTATAGACCCATCTCCCTTATGAATCTAGATGCAAAAATATTCAATAAAATTCTGGCAAACAGAATACAACAGCATACAAAAAAGATTATTCATCATGACCAAGTGGGATTTATACCACAGATGCAAGGCTGGTACAACATACGCAAATTTTATTTTTGAGATGGGGTCTTGCTAAATTGCGTAGGGGCTCATCAAACCGACCTTGAACCTTCAATCTTCCTGCCTCAGTCTCTCGAGTTGCTGGGATTACAGATGTGCACCACAAGGCCTGGCTCATGTTACTTTTCTATATGAGTCCAAGAGCTTGGCAAATATTCTTACTGTTTTTGTTGTTGTTGTCTTGTTTGTTTTGCAGTTGTGCAGACCTAACCTAGGGCTTGGTACATGCTAGGCAAGCACTCTACCATTGAGTCAACACCCTAATCCTTATTATTGTTTTTATTGTCATGATTTCTGTCTTTTTTTTTTCCTACAGTACTGAGGGGTTGAACCCAGGGTGTCACATATGCTTTTTGCAAGCACTACCACTGAGCTGCACCCGCAGCCCATTTTTTACTTTTATTTTGAGGCAGGGTCTCCCTAAGTTATACAAACTGCCTCTGACCTCGAACTTGAGATCCTCCTGCTTCAGCCTTCCCAGTTGCTGTGATTACAGGTGTTTGCCACCCACTGCACCTGGCTTTGTCACCATCTCTTAATTGCTGACTCTCAAGGATGGGCCAGCAAGAGATGGGAATGCTACCAGCTACTTAATTGTCACAAAAATAGAACCCATGAGGTTAATGCCGTTATTGCCCCCATGTCATGGATCAGGAAACTGGACTCAGAGAACTTAAGTGACTTGTGCAAGTTCCCATTGGTGCACATGGCAGAGACAGAACTTGAATCGGGGTCTGCCCGGCTCCAAAGTGGTTCTGCTCCTCTCTAGGCCCACAGCTGACACGAAGGCTCTTCCTCTCCCCACCCTCTCCTAGTCTTTGGTGGTGATGAGGCCACCCCATCTCCCTTTACACTCTGCAGTATCATCATCCATAATCCAGAGTAAGCCAGCTTTTTAGTTTAAACTGTGGCCAGATATTCTATTCTCAAAGAGATTTTCCCAGCTCTGGGTGCGGTGGCACACGCCTGTAATCCCAGCGGCTCAGGAGGCAGAAGCAGGAGGATCCCAAATTTGAGACCAGAGGCAGTCTGCATAACTTAGTGAGACTCTGTCTCAAAAAGTAAAAAATGGGCTGGGGGCACAGCTCAGTGGTCCAGCACTTGCGGAGCATGCAAGCGTGAGGCCCTGAGTCCAACCCCTCAGTACCGAAAAAAAAAAAAAAAAGATATTCCCTTATTCCCTTTTCTCTTCAAGGAACATGCATGACATTTAGAGGGAAGAGAGGGAAGATGACACCTGTTGTTTGTCATTCGTTTATTTGCTTTGTTTTGCTTTTAGGGCCCTAGTTCTTAATATGCTGAAGGCCAGGATAGAGTATCCAAGTCAATAACAGGAAGCTTCATTAAGCTGGGAGCTGGAGGAACAGCCAAGGTCCTGATTAGCAGGGAAGCCTGACATGTGAAAACCCAGTAACTATTTACAAAGGACTTTCTCTTCACCATCTCGTTTGATCCTCAGGCTAGCCATCTGAGAGGCACCATGGCTGGGGAAACCAGGCAATCTGGGAGGTAGACAAACCTGGGTCCAAATCCCAACCCTGCCAATGAGCAGCTGTGCGATCCTGGACAGGTCACTCAATCTTTTTTTTTTTTTTTTTTTTTGCGGTACTGGGGGTTGAACCCAGGGCCTCACACCTGCATGCTCTGCAAGTGCTGGACCACTGAGCTGCACCTCAGCCCATTTTTTTTAACTTTTTGAGACAGGATCTCGCTAAATTACGCAGACTGCCTCTGGTCTCCAACTTGCGATCCTCCCACCTCTGCCTCCTGAGCCGCTGGGATTACAGGCGTGTGCCACCACGCCTGGCAGGTCACTCAATCTTCCTTCCTTCCTTCCTTCTTCCTTCCTTCCTTCCTTCCTTTCTCCCTTCTTCTTTCTTTCTTTCTCTTTCTTTCTTTTGGGTTTTTGAGACAGGATCTCACTATGTAGCCCAGGCTGCCCTTAAATTCACTGTATAAGTCCAGGCTGGCCCAGAATTTGAGATCCTCCTGCCTCAGCCTCTCAAGTGCTGGGATTACAGGTATGTGTCACCATGCTTGGTTCATTTTATACAATGAAATTGACTTTAAAAAGAATAGTTCAGTGAGCTGAGCGCCGTGGCTCAGGACCTGTAATCCTAGTGGCTTGAGAGACTGAGGCAGGAGGACTGCAAATTGGAGGCCAGAGACAGCTTGGGCAATTTAGCGAGACGCTGTCTAGAAAAAAAAAAAAGTTGGGGGGCTAAAGCATGCCTCTCCATGGTAGAACACTTGCCTAGCATGTTCCAACCCCTGGGTTCAATGCCTAAGTACAAAAAAAAAAAAAAAAAAAAAAAGCTCTATGAATTTTCACCACTACACTCAGAGTAGAAAGCAAATCCATCATTCAAAAGAGGCCTCCTCAGAAACCAGGTGTGGCGGTGGTGGCGTTAGGTGCTGCTGAGTCAGGTCTGACTCATAGCGACCCTATGTATAACAGAATGAAACACTCCCCGATTCTGTGCCATACACACATACCTGTAATCCCGGCACTTGGAAGCCTGAAGTACGAGAATTGCCAAGTTTGATACCAGACTGGGCTATACATATCGCGACCTTGTCTCAAAAACAAAACAAAACAAAAAGTGGGGTGCAGGGACGCACACCTGTAATCCCAGAGACTCAGGCAAAGCTGAGCATCCGTCCACTGATCCCACAGCCCTGGAGGTTCTAAATCCCTAGCCCTTCTGGGCAACCCTGCACAAAGGGCCGAGCAAGTTCCCATAGCTCCAGGAAAAAACCTTCAGGCTGAGAAGCAGAGAGAGCTGAGGTTCAAACCCAAGGCCCTGCACATGCTAGGCAAATGCTCTGCCACTGAGCTACACTGGAGCCCATTCAAGGCAGATCTGAAACACTTTTATCTACTCTCATTTTACATTGTTTAATGGCTCTAGGTTTTTCTTGGTGTTAGCCTTTTGTGGTAGGGGAGTGCAGGATAAGGTTTCACTATGTTGCCCAGGCTGGCCGTGAACTTCTGGGTTGAGGTGATCTTGCCTTAGCCTCTTAAGTAGCTGGGACTACAGGCACAAGCCACTGTGCCCGGCCAAAGCGATCTTGTCATGTCTCCAAGGGCAGCTCCTTGCACCAAAAGAAGCTTCAAGGCTGAAACTCTTCCTGTGGCCCTGGATCTGCCTGGTTTAGTGAGAGACGCTTCCCCCTTGGAAGACTCTCCTCACCTCTCCAACACCTGCCCTCTAAACCATTGTGCCTTACTCCCGATTCCCTGGGCGCCTTTTCACTTTTGAATCCTCTTGTGAAAGCACCATGTCCATCCCACGTTCTTGCCTGCTATGTCCCAGGCTGTTTTCACACTCACCAGGTAGCCCAGGCTGGCCTCAAGCTCTCCATCCTCCTGTCTCAGCCTCCCAAATGTTGGGATCACAGGCTGTGACAACAGCCCGGGCTCCCTAATTAGTCATCATCCCCCTTCCTGTTCTCATATCCCTCCATCCTTCTAACTCATTCGTTGCTGAACAGTTGAACAAGGCTGGAGAAAAACACTCAGCAATGCCGAATATCCTCATTTGACTTCTTTATTTTGTT
Organism: Pedetes capensis; assembly: GCA_007922755.1. Lineage (NCBI taxonomy): Eukaryota > Metazoa > Chordata > Mammalia > Rodentia > Pedetidae > Pedetes > Pedetes capensis. The sequence goes on along the minus strand of VMDO01012491.1, from coordinate 58,123 downwards.
TTGTTTGTTTTTTGAGACCAAATCTCACTAAATTTTGCAGTCTGTCTCTGGCTTTGAACTTGCAATTCTCCTGCCTCAGCCTCTCTAATTGTTGGGATTACACATGTGGCCTGTAGCACCTGGCTTTTCTTTTCCTTTTTTTCTTTTCTTTTCTTTTCTTTTCTTTTTTTTTTTTTTTTTTTTTTTGAGATAGGGTCTTGCTGTGTAGCCCAGGTTGACCTGAAACTCACCTATGTAGATCAGGCTGGCCTCCAGCTCATGTTGCAGCTGCCTCCCAAGAGCTGAGATTAAAGGAGTGCGCCACCACGTCTGGTGGTTGTTGTTGTTAGGTGTTGTTGAGTTAGGATCCAACTCATAGCAACCCTATGTACAACAGTCAAAACGCTATTTTCAGTGCTTCTGTGCTGTTCATAGGGTTTTCAATGGCACATTGATTTTGGGGAGTGGGTTGCTGGGTCTTTGTCTCAAGCCTACAGTATCTGATATTCCCCGGTGGTCTCCCATTCAAGTACTAGCCAGGCTGACCCTACTTAGTTTCTGAGATCTGGTGGGATTGGACACCACAGTGCCATGGCTGCAGGCACCACATCTGGTGGCATATAAAAATTGTATGGAGATGGGGATGTAGCTTAGTGGTAGAGTGCTTGCCCAACATGTATAAGGCCCTGAGTCCAAGAAAGAAAGAAAGAAGAGTCCAGGAAAGAAAGAAAGAAGACAGACAGACAGACAGACAGACAGACAGACAGACAAAAAGAAAGAAAGAAAGAAAGAAAATGATATATTTAGGGACCGGGGATGTGGCTCAGTGGTAGTACACCTGCCTAACATGTTCAAGGCCCTGGGTTCGATTATTAGTACCACAAAAAGAATTTTTTTTTCATTTTTTCAAAAAGGATTCCAGTGTGATTTCAGTGTCCAGGAATAAAATTTTCTTGGCATACCGTCACTCTTATGTATTATCTATGATTACTTTCATGCTATCATAGCAGAGTTGAGAAGCTACAAGAACCTCAAATATTTACAAAGTGGCCCTCCACATGAAAAGGTTGCCAGCTCCTCTTTAGCTCATCTAGTGGCTCCCCATTGTCTCAAGAATAAAACCCAAACACTTCAATATGACTTTCAAAATCCTTCAAGATCTCTCTCTCAGGTCCACCTGAGGAACATTGAACTGTGAGAAATTTCACAACCTCTGTGGATCCTTCCACTATTTTTTTTTTTGTTGTTGTTGTTGTTTTGGTACTTGGAAGTTGAACCCAGGTCCTTGCACACACTTTGCAATTGCTCTACCACTGCGCTGCACACCCTCGCCTTTATTTATTTATTTATTTACTTACTTACTTACTTACTTACTTTATGGTACTGGGGGTTGAATCCAAGGCCTCGAGCTTGCATGCTCTGCAAGTGCTGAACCACTGAGCTGCACTCCCAGCCAATTTTTTTACTTTTTGAGACAGGGTCTCGCTAAATTATGCAGACTGCCTCTGGTCTCGAATTTGCGACCCTCCCGCCTCCACCTCCCGAGCCGCTGGGATTACAGGTGTACGCCACTGTGCCTGGCGTGCCTATAATTATTTTGAGTCAATGTCTCACTAAGTTACACAGGCTGCCTCTGGCCTTGAACTTGTGATTCTTTTGCCTCCACTTCCGAGTAGACTTTTTTTTTTTTTACATAGGATCTCACTGTGTAGCCCAGGCTGTCCTGAAACTCACCATATAGACCAGGCTGGCCTTGACCTCTTGTTGATCCTCCTGCCTCAGCCTCCTGAGTGCTAGGATTACATACAGATGTGTGCCACCACACCGGCCCCAGTCACTCTGATTACAGGCACGTGCCACCACGCCCAGCTTCCTTCTATTTTTTAAAATGCCCTTGCTCCCCTCTATTTCTTTGGCTGACTTCTACTTGTCCTTTCAGACTGCCTCAGTGTCACTTCAGAGAGCCTTCCTGACCCTCCCCAGGATGGAAAGAATGCCTTTACCGTGAGTTCTCGCAGACCCCTGCTTCATATCACCTGCCACAGGGCAGGCAGGTCTACAAGAGGTCGGCTGCTGCAGAGAAGCCAAATAAGCTAGTGCCTGGCAATACAGGGATTGTTGGTGCCTTTGGGAAATGTTTTGGTGGGACTTTGGAGCTGACATCTGGTTGCTTTGGGGAGTAAATGATATGTGAGGAAACTGAGGCAGCCAATTCAGAAAACTCTTTCAAAAAGTGCTTTGAAGCCAGGCACCATGGCGCACACCTGTAATCCTGGCAACTCAGGAGGCTGAGGCAGGAGGATCACAAATTCAAGGCCAGAGGCAGCCTGTGAAACTTAGTGAGACCCTGCCTCAAAAAAACAGAAATGAAAGAAAGGAAGGAAGGAAGGAAGGAAGGAAGGAACAAAGAATACAGGGATCAGCCCTACAAGCCCTGTGGCTCAGTGACTTCAAAGCTCAAGGTGGGACTTGGCTCCAGCTAAATTGTTGTTGTTGTTGTTAGGTGCCGTCGAGTCGGTATCCGACTCATAGCGACCCTGGGTACAACAGGTGAAACACATTTGTCAGTGCTTCTCTGCTGTTCATAGGGTTTTCAATGGCAGATTGATTTTTGGGAGGGGGTTGCCAGGTCCTTCTCCCCCAGCTAGATTAGCACTGTCCAATAAAGACAGAATATGAGCCTTCTACATTATCATATGCCTGCAGCTCTACCATATTGGCATCTGGTCCCGTCAGAACTCAGAAGCTAAGCAGAGTCAGGCCTGGTTAGTCCTTGGATGGGAGACCACCTGGGAAAAGCAGATGTTGTAGGCTTGGGAGAAAGACCTGGCAGCCCACTCCAGAAACAATCAGCCATTGAAAACCCTAGGAATAGCAGAGAAGCACTGATAATAGTGTCAGGTATGGCACAGTGTCTGGTAGTGTTTGCTCTGTTGTACATAGGGTCGCTATGAGTCAGACTGACTCTACAGAACCTAATAACAATATTATCAAACTATATTTATCTTTGTCCATTATTGAGTCCAAGTGGCACCTCATTGGAGTTTTCATTTAAGTGAAGTTGAACACTTTTTAACATATTTAAGAGCCATGTTAATTTCCTTTTCTGTGAACTCTTTGCTCATATTCCTTGTTTTTCTATAGGATTTTAGTGGGGTTTTTTGCACTTTGATTTACAGGAGTTCTTTCAATGCTATGGAAATTTGTCTGTCATTTATGTTGCATATGTTATTGATTGTTTTGTTGTCTTTTGCCTTTATTTTTCCCCTACGGAAAAATTTCAAGTCTCTACGATGGTCAAGATGAAGTTTAGCAAAGTTTGTAGAGTGCTGCTCTGCATTCTGTGAGGCCCTGGGTTCGATGCCCAGCATCGCAAAAAATGGGAGAAGGATGTGGTAGCCCATTCCCGAAAACAATCCTGAAACAATAAGCCATTGAAAACTCTATAAGGGCCACTATGAGTCAGACCCGATTGGACAGCACCTAACAACAATGACCATGGTCAGAGTTGATGGCTTCTGAGTTTTGAGTCACGCTTAAAATAAGCCCATCCCACTGCAAGAATATAAATTTTTCTTAATCTGATACTTTTTTGGTTTTTTTCTAGATATGTATCTTTGAACCTCCGGAAGCTTATTTTAGTGTAAATAACACAGGAAAGCAGCAAATACATTTGTTCCCGATGACTATTCAATATCCCTAGAATGACCTACTGCATAATCCATTCTTGCTGTTGTACCCAACAGCTCAAACCCAGAAAAATACTCCAAGACACAACTGGATCAGGAGCAGAAGGAAGCTTTATTAGCCTGGCCAGCTGGCTGCCCCAGCCCTGGGAACGGACTTGGAGGGAACAGCAGTGGGTCTAGGCTGGTCAGTGTTTTTATAGGGCAATTTAAAGGACTTTCAGGGGCAGAGAAGCAGATATATAGAAGCAGAATTTTTGCAGTTAAGGAGTAGGGAGTACAATGTAAGTTTTATGTTTCCCAGAGCTCAACCCTTCATAGGAATTTCCCAAATGTGACCTTTTACAAGGTTATCTTGTGACAACACATTTTTCTTAACTCAGCCCTTCACAGGAATCGGCAGGCACAGCCATCTTGTGACATAGCTGCCCTTATCAGCTTTTGTTGAGGGCTGGTTTTCAAGGAACCAGAGTGATTTAGGCCTATTTCTGGACTTTTTATTCTATTCTGTCAATCTGTCTACTCATATTCCCAAACACAGGTATTATAATTACCATATATGTGCATTATATATACATATATGTATACACACACACATATATAGTTTGGTTTGTTTTTTGTTGTTGTTGTTGTCATTTTTTTGAGATAAGGTCTTGCTGGTTAGCCCACACTGGCTTTAAATTTGCAACCCTCCGGCCTCAGTCTTCTGAGTGCTGGGATTACATGAATGCCACAGTGCCCAGGTAGGCTTTTTATTATTTATTTATTTATTTTGTTTTATTGTTGTGGTACTTGAGTGTTGACCAGGTGAACCTAGAGCCTCTCACATATTTTACAAATGCTCTACCACTGGTCTGCACCACCAGCTCATTTTTTAAAATTTTGAGTCAGGGTCTTGATAAATTACACAGATTACCTCAAACCTTGAACTTGTGATCCTCCTGCCTCCACCTCACAAGTGTTGGGATTGTAGATGTGTGCCACTATGCCCAGTGGCTTTTGATTTTTTTATATTAAATCTGTACATAGCCTCCTTACTGACTTCTCTTTGTGCTAACAGGGGTGTTCAACCTTTTGGCTTCCCTGGCCCATATCAAGTAAAGAGGAGTTGTCTTGGGCCTCACATAAATTATATGATATTAATGATGGAAAATAATTGCCTATGTTACTTTGGGGTGTGTTATTTGCATCAGTATTTTATCTATATTAATGTTTTGGCTCATCACTGCATATAAAAAACCTTGGATGTATCAGTGTAACAATTATTTATTTTCATGCTGGCATTATAGACACTTGAGAAAGCTGTATCTTGTAGGTTTGACTTAACATTTTTCCTTAAAAATCTAGAATATAATCTTACAGCATTTACTGGAACAAACAGTATGAAGCATTTGAGTATAAAACTCTCCAGATGTTTTGGATTTGCAGCGTTTCTTTAATAAATGAATTGTATACCAAAAAATTATATAATATTGCTAGTGCATATATACAACAAGGGAGGTCAAGACAAAATAAACACTGAAAAACATATGATGTGAAGAGATTTTGTGGGGTTACATTACTAGCTGTCCTGGGCCACATGTGTCTGATGGGCCACAGATTGGACATTCCTGGGGTAGTTTCCTCTGCCTTTTTTTAAAATTTTAGGTGCTGAATATCAAACCTAGGGCTTCATGCATGCTAGGCAAGCACTGTGCTACTCACTACACCCCCATCCTTATGCTATGGTTTTTAAATTAAATGTTTTAGGTCTTCTTTCTTTCTTTCTTTCTTTCTTTCTTTCTTTCTTTTTGGGGGGGTACTGGGGTTTGAACCCAGGGTCTCACACTTGCATGCTTTGCAAGTGTTGGACCACTAAGCTGCACCCTCAGCCCATTTTTTTACTTTTTGAGACAAGGTCTCGCTAAATTATGCAGATTGCTTCTGGTCTCGAACTTGCAATCCTCCCGCCTCCGCCTCCCTAGCCGCTGGGATTATAGGCGTGTGCCACCGCACCTGGCTCAAGTAAATGTTTTAGGTTTTCTAAGATGTAATTTTATTATGTCACCTGTAAATAATAATTTTTAAAATATTATGCTTATTTGTTTGTTCTTTTGTTTAATTACATTGGTCAGTGCCTCTGAGACAATTTTAAACAAAAGGGATGGTAGTGGATATCTTTTGTTTTGTCTCAACTTTAATGAGAATGCTTTTAGTATTTTATCCTTACAAGCCTTACAAGCCACATACGCATACATGGGTATGTTTACAGAAGTATTCTTCCATTCCTATTGTTGACTTTTTTCAAATCAGGTATGGATTTTGAATTTTATCAAATTCATCTTCAGCATTTATGAAGTAATCATAAATTTTTCTCCTATGATTTATCAATATGGTGAATTATATTAAACAATATTCCTAATAATGAAACATCCTTGTATTCCTGGTATATTCCTACTTGGTTCTAGTATAGTATATATAATTCTTTCTAATGTGCAGCTAGATTTTATTTACTAATATTTGATTTAGGATTTTTGCTGTTATATTCACAAATGAACCTGGAGCCGTATCACCCTAGCATCCAATCGTGTCAGATCTCAAATGCTAAGTAGGGTCAGGCCTGGCTAGTATTTGAATGGGAGACCACCTGGGAATACAAGGTGTTGTAGGCTTAGGAGAAGTTCCTGACAGCCCACTCCCCCAGCAAAACAATTAGCCATTGAAAACCCTATGAATGGCGGAGAAGCACTGACAATTGCTCTGGGAATGGCACAGCATCGGGTAGTGTTTCATCTGCACTACATAGGGTCGCTGTGAGTTGGACCTGACTCGACCACACATAACAACAATTCACAAATGAGACTGGCCTATAGTGTTCCTCTCTTGCGCTATCTTCGACAGATTCAAACATCAGTATAACATTCATAAAAGTAATTTGAATCAGGCACAGTGGCAGATGTCAGCATTTAGCACTCAAGGATGAAGCAGAAGGGTAATCTGAGCCCAGGAGTCCAAGACCAGCCTGGGCAGCATAGCAAGATCTTGTTTTTTAAAAAATACATAAATAGCCGGGCGCGGTGGCGCACGCCTGTAATCCCAGCGGCTCGGGAGGTGGAGGCAGGAGGATCGCAAGTTCGAGACCAGAGGCAGTCTGTGTAATTTAGCGAGACCCTGTCTCAAAAAGTAAAACTAAAATGGGCTGGGGGTGCAGCTCAGTGGTCCAGCACTTGCAGAGCATGCAGGTGTGAGGCCCTGGGTTCAACCCCCAGTACCAAAAAAAAAAAAAAAAAAGTACATAAATAGCAGGTTATGGTACCTCTTGTCTGTAAATCCTAGCACTTGAGAGACTGAGGTAGGAGGACCTACACAAGTTCAAGGCCAGCCTGGTCTTCATAGTGAGTTCCAGGCCAGCCTGAGCTACACAGTGAGACCTTGTCTCAAATTTTGTAAAAAATTATGAAAATAAAATAAACAAACAAATAAATAAAAAGAAGAGGTGCCTGGCATACTGGTTAAGAGGATGAATTCTAGAACTAAACTCACTAGGTTCAAATTTAGATCTTCTACTTACTAGTTGTTTAGCCATGGACAATTTGCTCAGTTACTTTGCCTGAATTTTCTTATCTCTAAACTGAGCACAGTGCCAAGCAGGGTGGCACACACCTGTAATCCCAGCACTCGGGAAAATGAGGCAGGAGGGTCATGAGTTCAAGTCTAGACTGGGCCACATAGTGAGACTCTGTCTCAAAATAGATAAATAAAATAAGGATCATAATTTTAGTAATTATCTTCACAGGTTTTTAGGAAAATTAAATGGATACAACACTCAGATAATCAATAAATGCAGTGGCTTTATCATTATTCTTTCTGGGATCTGAGGCAACAGGATTACAAGTTTGAGGCCAGAGACAGCCTGCATAATTTAGCAAGATCCTGCCTCAAAATAAAAAGTGAAGAATGGGCTAGAGGTGCAGCTCAGTACAGGGTTTAAAAAACATGCGTGAGGCCCCGGGTTCAACCCTTTGGTACTACAAAAAAATTATAATTAAAATAAGAAAAAATAGAAAAGAGGCTGGGGGGTAGAGTGTAGCTCAGAGGTAGAGCGCTTACAAAGTATGTGTGAGGCTCTGGGTTCAGCCCCTGACTACCACAAAAGAATAAATAAAATAAAATAAAATAAAATGCTATCAACCCAGTGGGTTAGTTGTGATTATCCCCTGCTGAGGCTCTGACAGTAGTGATATAATTTTCCCCCCCTCCCCCACACGGTACTGAGAATCAAACCAGGTCCTCGTTCACATTAGGCAATCACCCAATCAGAGAGCTCCATCCCAGCTCCCTAGCCACAAGTATATCTCCAGTCCCTGTTTGTTTGTTGAGGGGGTAAATTCTCAAAGTCCTGAGCTCAAGCAATCCTCCGGCCCCAGCCTCCGGAATACCTAGGACTATGGGTGCATACCTCCATGCCCAGCTGAACACAGCTGTTGATATATAAAGAGGGTTACAATTAAGATACCGCTTAGCTGGGCGTGGTGGCGCACGTCTGTAATCCCAGCGGTTTGGGAGGCGGAGACAGGAGGATCACAAGTTCGAGACTAGAGGAAGTCTATGTAATTTAGTGAGACCCTGTCTCAGGAAGAAAGGAAAAAAAAATAATAAAAGGGCTGGGGGTGCAGCTCAGTGGTCCAGCACTTGCAAAGCATGCAGGCGTGAGGCCCCGGGATCAACCCCCAGTACCACAAAAAAAAAAAAAAAAAAAAAAAAAAAATTAAGATACCGCTTGAAAACAGATACAGTCGGTAAACATTTTCTTTTCTTTCTTTTTGTTCTCTTTTTTTCTATGGAGAAGATGTTCTCTATGGAGTCCAGACTCAAACTCTCCATCTCTTAGCCTCTCAAGTGCTGGGATCACAGGCACGTGTCACCACACCTGATAGACATCATTTCCTAATATGTGGATCTGTGGTGACAGTGGCAGTCGTGGGACAAAGGAGCCCTGGATTAGTGAACAATGGTCAATAACAAAGTTATGTTAGGAAGTCTCTCCTAGCTCTTTGCTCCTTTGCGTTAACCCTTATCAGCGTGGACAGAAAAGCCTTAACCAGTTTAGCAAGAGAAGGGGTGACGGTTTTTGTCCTGTATTGTCTACTTTTATTTCTAAAAGTTCTAAAAGTTCAGTTACCAGGGAAACTATGTAAGAGCCCCAGAATGTCTAACTTTAAATGACTTTTCTCTCTCTTTTTCTTTCTTTCTCTTTCTTTCTTTTTCTTCTCTTCTCCTCTCTCTCTCTCTCCCCCGCCCCTTTCTTTCTCCCCATCCCCACACTGGACTCAAACTCTTTATTTTTTATTTCTGGTTTTTATGAGGCAGGCTCTCATAGCCCAGGCTGGCCAGGAGCCCCCTGATCCTCCTGCCCCAAGCCTCTGGAGTGCTAGCCTATGCTACTATGCCCAGCTCCAGCCTCAAACGTCCCTTTTTGTTGTTGGTGGTGTTTTTTTGTTTGTTTGTTTAGCGTTTTTTTTTTTTTTTTTTTTTTTTTTTTTTTGAGACAAGGTCTCCCTATGTAGCCCAGGCTGGCCTGGAACTCGCTATCTAGAACAAGCTGGCCTCAAACTTGCATTGATCCTCTGCCTCAGCTTCCTAAATGCTGAGATTACAGGCATGTACCATCATGACCAGCTGGCCTTGAACTCTGGATCATCCTTCCTCAGCCTCTCCAGTGCTTGGATCTCAGGCATGCACCCCCAGCCCTGGTTATCATTTGACTTTTGAAGGCTCCTGGGTACCAGCCCCTGGGAATATGCATGTGAACAGGCAGATAAGCCCCGGAGGAACAGTGGTATGTTTTGTTTGTTTTTCAGCTTTTGTTTTGGTTTTTGTTTTTAATGGTACTAGGGTGTTGAATTTAGGGCCTCACACATGCTTTGCAAGTCCTCTATCACTGAGCTGCACCCCAGCCCATTTGTTACTCCTTTATCTTTTTTTTTTTTGTGTGTGTGTGTGTGTGTGTGTGGTACTGGGGGTTGAACCCAGGGCCTCACGCTTGCATGCTTTGCAAGTGCTGGACCACGGAGCTGCACGCTCAGCCCATTTTTTGTTAATTTTTTGAGATAGGGTCTCGCTAAATTACGCAGATTGCCTCTGGTCTCAAACTTGCGATCCTCCTGCCTCTGCCTCCCTAGCCGCTGAGATTACAGGCATGTGCCACTGTGCCCAGCCTTTTACTCTTTTATCTTGAGACAGGGTGTCTCTAAATTACACAGGCTGCCTCTGGCCTCGGACCTGCAATCCTCCTGAGTCGCTGGGATTACAGGTGTGTAATCCCATGGCAGCCGACAGAAACCGCAGATTGTGAAAGAGTGAGATAGACCTACATTCAGCGCCAACCTGCCTTGCATAGCTGTGCAGTGTCCCCTAGTCACTAAGCTTTTGAATCTCAGCTGCAAAATGGAGTCACTAACGCCAGCTTTGCAGGATGAAGCCCTGGATATAAAGTTAACACACTGCAGATGCTAGTTCCCTTCCTCCTCATCCCAGTTCAGCCACTTACTGGCTCTGTGATTTGGGAGAAGGTCCTGGCCTCCTTGACCTTTCACTTTCTTGTAAGTAATCTCTAACATCCCTTGCAGAGCTGGGGACACAGCTCAGTGGTACAGCAGTTACAAGCATGCTCAAGGCTCTGGCTACAAACTCCATCGCCACAAAATGCAAAGTAAAATGAAGTCCCTTCCAGATCTGGCAGCCTTGGACCCGGAAGGGTTAAACGTGGAAGCGCTGAGGCTCTTTCCTTCCCAATCAGAACAGACCTGGAAGTACAGGTTCTCTGAGAACAGCAACCCCCAGTCAGGCAGCTGTGAATCCCATCCTCGTCAGACCAGATTTCCTGGTTTGGGGTTTGGGAAATCTATCTGCTCTCAGCTGACCTTGCAGGGCACAAGCCCTTTTTCTTCCTGTGGTTCCTCTGCTCCCATGGCTGAAGAACCTGTGATGCTGGTCACAGTACCCAGACTGAAGGGTTCATGGAAAAAAGCAATGGGAATTGCACAGTGCTGGGACCTAGGACCCTGGCATTATGGGGCGTTGGGGGGCATGTTGAGACAGAGACTCACCATGTAGCCCAGGCTGGCCTCAAACTCCTGTCAGTCCTCCTGCCTCAGCCTCCCAAATGCTGGGATTGGAAGTGTGCGCCACCATGGCCACCTAGGTTCCTTCATAGAGATTTTTCCCCCCTCTCTTCTCCAACCCTCTTTTCTCCCCACAGGAACTCTCTGTATAGCCCAGGCTGGCTTCAAACTCTTGATCCTCCTCCCTTACCCTCCCCATCGCTAGGATTACAGGTATCCAACAGCACATGTGTTTCTTTTCTTCTTTCTTTTTTTAAAATTGAGGTAAAATTCCTATAACAAAGTTAACCACTTTAAAGGGTACAATCAGCTGAGCACTGTCACAAACACCTGTAATCCCAGCAACTTTAGAGACTGAGGCAGGAGGATCACATGTTTGAAGCCAGAGGCAGCCTGTGCAGTTTAGTGAGACCCTGTTTCAAAAATTAAAAAATTTTAAGGGGCTCAGGGTGCAGTTCAGGAGTGTACATGGCACCCAGCTCTAATCATAATACAAAAAAAAATAAATCTCAATACACTGAGTTTGGGGTGTAGCTCAACTGTAGAGCTCAAGCTTAGCATGCTTGAGGCCCTAGATTTAATCAATGGCATACCCCTCCCCCAGCCCACCCTCTACCCTCACCCGCCAAAAAAGAACACTTAAGCCAGGCTCAGTGGTGAATGCCTTTAATTCCAGCACTCTGGAGGCTGAGGCAGGAGAATCAAGAGTTCGAGGCCAGCTTGGGGCCACACACACACACACACACACACACACACCCTTTTGCTACTTTCAAAACTGAACTCTTGATTTCCTGATTCCTTTCTTTCCTTCCCTGTTTCATTTTGCAGCCTGGCCCATCCCAGGTGGTAGCAACTCACTCTTCCCATCATTCATGCTCAAAACTTTAAGGTCACCCTTGATGCTCTCTGACGCTTCACATCCAGCCCCTTAGGAATCAAGATCAAGCTGACTCTGCTTTCACAATCTCTCTGGAATCCAGCCCCTGGCTGCTACTACCAGCACCTGCTTTTTCCTCCCTCCTCCTCTCCCCTAACAATGTAGGCTCAACCCTGCAGCTGGAGGCATTCTTTAAAAGTATAAGTCAGAACCATGCATGGTGGCACACACCTGTAATCCCAGCGACTCAGAAGGCAGAGGCAGGAGGATTGTGAATTTGAGGCCAGAGGGAGCCTTTCATAATTTAGTGAGCCCCTGACTCAAAATAAAAAATAAAAAACGGACTGGAGGTGCAGCTCCGTGGTAGAGCACTTGCTAAGTATGTGCAAGGCCCTGAGTTCAACCCCTAAGTACCACAAAAAATAAGTAAATAAATAAGATTATGTATGTACGTCAGATAACGTCACCCTCTGCTCAAAACCCTGCCGTAGCTCTTGGGTTGGAGTAAGAGTCAAGTTCACCATGGCTGGAGATGCTCTGTGTGATCTGGAGATGTGACCTCGGACTTCCGCTCCGCTTTTACCTCTCCTGGCACCTGTCACTTGGAAACTTTGCCCTGGCCTTGTTGCTTCTGTACAAATGCTTTCCCTGAGTTCCTGGCACATGTGTCTCCCTCATCTCCATCTCCCTCAAATGCCACCTTGGCAGGAGGCCTCCTCTGACCACCCTGTTTAAAATGACCATTCCTTGGCTGACATGTGCGGCTCAGTGGAAGGGCACTTGCCTAACGTGTAAAGTCCTGGGTTCAATCCCCTGGGCTGCCAAAAAAGTTTTTTAAAAAAGTAAGATGGGCATTTTCTTTCATTCTTCATCCCTTTCCCCACTCTAGTTTTTTTTTTTTTTTTTTCCTTATAGCATGTATCACCTTCTAACACATTCCTGCCTGCAGCTGTAGCCCTGTGGCATCCGATCCCGTCAGATCTCAGAAGCTAAGCAGGATCGGGCCTGGTTAGTACCTGGATGGGAGACCGCCTGGGAACACCAGAAGCTGTAGGCTTGGGAGGAGGACCTGGCAACCCCCTCTCAAAAATCAATCTGCCATTGAAAACCCTATGAACAGCAGGGAAGCACTGACAACAGTGTTTCCCCTGTTGTACAGAGGGTCGCTATGAGTCGGATACCGACTCGACGGCACCTAACAACAACAACAACAACACATTCCTACATTTGCTTGTTTGCTGTATTTACTGTCTCTCTCCCCTGCCTAAATGAAAACCCCATGAGTTGGCATGTTTGGCTTAATAGTCTTGTCCTAGTGCCTAGAAACGTATTCTACACATAGTAGGTGATTGATCTATATTTGTCGCACTACCAAACAATGCTGTTGTTGTTAGGTGCCATCGAATCGGGTCCAACTAATAGTGATCCTATGTACAACAGAATGAAACCCTCTCCAGTTCTATGCCAGGCACACGGCATAGTTTTTATGTTTAAGCCCATTGTAGCAGCCACTGTGTAAATCCATCTAGTTGAGGGTCTTTCTTTTTTTCATTGACCCGCCATTCTCCCAAACATGATGTCCTTTTCCAGGGATTGGTCCTTCCTGACAACATGTCCAAATTATGTAAGATGCAGTCTAGCCATTCTTGCTTCCAAGGAGGACTCTGGTTGCATTTCTTCTAGGACAGATCAATAGATCTTTTGGCAATCCATGATGCATTCAATATTTGTTTCTACACCATAATTCAAAAGAATCAATTCTCCTGTCTTCCTTATTTAATGCCCAGCTTTCACAACCATATGATGCGACTGAAAGTCTCATGGCATGAGTCCAGTGTACCTTTGTCTTCAATGTGACAACTTTACTTTTCAAAACTCTAAAGAGATCTTTTGCCACAGCTTTTCCCAAAGCAATGTGTCTTTTGATTCCTTGACTGCTACTTCCATGGGTGTTGATTGTAGAACCAAGTAAAGCAAAATCTTGGACAACCTCAATCTTCTTTCCGTTTATCATGAAGCTGTTTACTGACTCAGCTGTTAGGATTTTTTTTTTTTTTTTTCCTGTACTGGAGAATTGAACTCAAGCCCTCATGTGTACTTTTAGCAAGCGCTGAGCTGTAACCCTAGCCCCCCCCCCTTTTTTTTTTTTGCTTTTTTGTATTTTAAGACAGGGCCTTGCAAAGTTATGCAGGTTGCCTCTAGCCTCAAACTTACAATCGTTCTGCCTCTGCCTCCCGAGTTGCTGGGATTAAAGTCTTGCGCCACTGCACCCAGTTAGGATTTTTGTTTTGCTGATGCTGGGGGGTCAATCCATATTGAAGGCTGTGTTCTTTGATCTTCATCAGTAAATTCTTCAAATCTCTCCACTTTTATCAAGGAGAATGGTGTCATTTGCATCTGTTAATTAGTCTTCCTCCAATCAAGATGCCACGTTCTTCTTCATAAAGTCCAGCTTCTCGGATTATTTGCTCAGCCTAGAGAAACGGGCTGGGATTTAGCTCAGTGGGTAGAGCGCTGTACTGCAGTCTCTGAGGCCCTGAGTTCAACTCCCAGCACCGCAAAAATGGGAGAAGGGCCTGGCAATCCACTCCCAAGGCAATCCCAAAGAACTCAGCCATTGAAAACCCTATGAGGGTGGCTATGAGTCAGATACCGACACCTAACAACAACAAGAGATTGAAGAGGTATGGTGAAAGAATAGAGCCCTGGTGCACACCTTTCTTGACTTTAAACCAGGTAGTGTCTCCTGTTCAAATAAGGACTGCCACATACCCTACAAACATTCCATGTAAATCTCATAAACAAGGTATGCTTTTTGGCTTTGATTTTACAGCGAGGGATCTGAGATCCTTACCGTTTTAGGCAACTTGCCCAAAGCCACACAGTCAGCAGAGGGCCAAGAAAGGACTGGAACCCAGGTTTGTCTGCCTGACTTTGGAACTCCTGCTCTTTTCTACCTTGCTCTGTGGTCACTGGTGCTGTATTTAACACCGTTCACTCACTCCTTCCTTCCTTCACTTGGTAAATATTTCCCAAACTTGCCCCATCTTTTTCCCGGGTTGCTTACTGGAGATCCGCACATAAGTGAGTCCTGGACCTTGCCCTGGAGGGGCTCAGGTGCCCCAGCCTGGGCAACAAGGTGTCCTGCGGGCTTTGTAAACTCAAGGATGGGAGCTCCCTTGCCCTAGCAGCTTCGCATTACCACCCCTGGACCAAGTCCCTGGAAGGAAGCGATGCTCCCAGCAGAAGCACACAGGCTCCCGGGTCCTCCACCCCGCGTCCCGCGCCCGGCAGAGAGGCCAGCAGGTGCACGCCCTGCAGCATCCTGGACCGCGCCAGGTAAACAGGCCTGGAGGAGGGAGGCCGTGGGTGGAGGCAGAGGCCAGCGGCCAAGGGCGGGACGATCCGGAGGAAGTGTGGGCGAGGGGGCGCTGTGGCTCTGCCGCAATCGCCATTGCCAAATGGGAAGGCGCCAGGTGCAGGCGCCGTCCTGGGTCGAGCACAGGCTGGCGGGGGCACAAAGGGCCCCCTGGACCCTGCAGCCGCCTTTCCTCCAGCCCCGTCACTCAGCTCTGTCCCTCCTCCTGGCTGCCCTGCAGCCTTTCATCTCCCTTAGCCTTAGCCCCTTCCTGCTGGGGCTCCCAAGGCTCACTCCTCAACTGCCTGGGAGCTTCTCCCCCCCCTCCCCCCCCCCGTACTGGGGGTTGAACTCAGGGCCTCCCACCTGCATACTGTGCAAGTGCTGGACCTCTGAGCTGCACCCCCAGCCCATTTTTTTACTTTTTGAGACAGGGTCTCCCTAAATTATGCAGACTGGGAGCTTCCTTTTTAAAAAAATTCACCAAGCTGGGTCTGGGGCTCAGAGGGAGAGAACTTGAGGACCATGCATAAATGGGGGGGGGGTGGACACGCATAAATAGGGCTGTTGTTAGGTGCCATGGAGTGGGTATTCGACTCATAGTCCACCCTGTGTACAACGGGCGAAACACTATTGTCAGTGCCTCTCTGCTGTTCATAGGGTTTTCAATAGCAGATTGATTTTGGGGAGTGGGTTGCCCGGTCTTTCTCCCAGGTCTACAGCACCTGGTGTTCCCAGGCGGTCTCCCATCCAAGTACTAACCAGGCCTGACCCTGCTTATCTTTAGGCTACAGCTGCAGGCAAATAGGGCTGTAGCTGTTGCATATTTGTTGATAGAGTAAGGTATTATGGAAACAGCTTGCTAGGAAGATACACGGCCCAAGTTGCTAAAATATAGTCAGGTACATATTTATCTATCTATTTATTTATTTTTAAGATTTTAATTATTTTGGTTTTTTTTGAAACAAGATCTCACTACATAGCCCAGGCTGGGCTGTAACTTCCTATGTGGCCCAGGCTGGTCTTGCACTCATGATCTTCCTGCCTCAGCCTCCCAAGTGCTGAGGTTACAGGCCTCCACCACCACACTGCTATTTATTTGCTTGTTTACTTACTGAGAGCCAGGATCTCCCTCTGTTGTTGGAGCAGGTCTGGAACTCCTGGGCTCACGCAATTCTCCAGCCTCAGCGTTCTGAGTAGCTAAGATTACAGGCCTGCGCCACCACGATTCACGCACATTAAAACGTTGACATTGGTCAGCTACACAATGTGAGTGATTGCTCTCAGTCATACATGGCAGAGTCTTTGTTTTGTTCTGTTTTCCTCTTAGTAGTGGGGAGTTGAACCCAAGGAAGCATGCACACTAGGCAAGTGCTCTACCACTGAGCTGTACCCCTGGCCTCTTTTCATTTTTTGTTTTGAGACAGTTGCACAGACTGCCTCTGGCCTCAAACTAGCGCTCCCACGGCCTCAGCCTCCCAAGTCACTGGGATTATAGGTGTGTGCAATGGCTCATGGCTGCAGATGTTTTTAAATACTTTTTATTAGGTAGAATATTAGAAATGCATCAAGAAATAAAAATAGACAAACTGGGTGCTGTGTAGTTTATCTATAATCTCAGGGCCTCTGGAGGCTGAGACAGGAGGATCTTGAGTTTGAGGCCAGAAGCAGTTGTACGCTTAGCAAGAACTTGACTCAAAATAAAACATATGCCAGGCGCAATGGTGCACACCTGTAGTCCCAACAACTCAGCAGGCACAGGCAGGAGGATTGTGAATTCAAAGGCAGAGGCAGCTTGTGTAACTCAGCGAGACCCTCTCTCAAAATAAAAAATAAAAAATGGGCTGAGAGTGCAGCCCAGTTGTAGAGCACTTGCAAAGCATGTGCAAGACCCCTAATTTTCTTTTCTTTTTTTTTTTTTTTTTTTTTTTTTTTTGTGGTACTGCGGGTTGACCCCATGGCCTCGCACTTACGTGCTTTGCAAGTGCTGTACCACCAAGCTGCACCCTGAGCCCATTTTTTACTTTTTGAGACAGGGTCTCTGGTCTCAAACTTGTGATCCTCCTGTCTCCACCTCCCGAGTCACTGGGATTACAGGCACATGCCACTGCGCCCGGCCCAAGGCCCTGATTTTCAATCCCAAATTACCACAAAAAAAATAAATGAATAAATAGATAAATAAATATATTTTTAAAAGTAGGAGGGATGCACCTTAGTAGTAAAGCACTTGCCTAGCATGCCCTAGGCCCTGGGTTCAACCCTCCAGTACCGAAAAAAAATATATATATATATATGATGATGAAATTTGATCAGCTAATTCCAACAACCATCAGACTGCCTGATCCTGCCCCACCCATCCTTCCATCCCCTTCACCTGGTGATGTATTATGAGGAAGTAAAGCCACACATCATACCCTTTCTTTTCTAAATATGTCAGTGTGTATCTCTAAAAATCAAGGTCTTTAAAAAAATATATAACAGAGAGAGAGAGACAGACCACAAAACACAATACTATTATAACAACCAAAAAGATAAACAAGTATTCCTTAATATTATCAAATTGGCCAATCAGTATTCTTTCTTTCTCTTTCTCCCTTTCTTCCTTTCTTCCTTCCTTTCTCTTCTTTTCCTTTCTTCCCTCCTTCCTTCCTTCCTCCCTTCCTTCCTTCCTTTTTGTGGTACTGGAAGGCTGAACCTAGGGCCTTCTTCATACTCTGGAAGCATTGCACCCCCAACCACTTTTTTATTTTTTATCTTGAGACAGGGTCTCAGTAACTTACCCAGGCTGCCTCTGGCTTCCTGCAGATCCTCCTGCCTCCACCCCGCTAGTCGCTGTGACTGCAGGAGCACGTGTGCCATCCACCCTAGCACTATTCAAATTTCTAATTGTATCATATGCAATTGGATGCTTCCATTTCACTTTTTTTTTTTAATCATTATAAAAATAGGACCACATGGTCCTGTTTTTAGCTTAGTGGTAGAGCACCTGCTTGGTATGTGCAAGGCACTGGGTTCGATCCCTAGCACAAGAAAATAAAAAAGAAAGAGAGATCTGGGTGTGGCCTGTAATCCTAGGGACTCGGGAAGCGGAGCCAAGAGGATGGCAGATTTGAGGCCAGAGACAGCCAGGGGGACCCTATCTCAAGATAAAAAATAAAAAGTGAGCTGGAGGTACAGTCCAGCGGTAGAGCACTTGCAAAATTCATGTGAGGCCCTGGGTTCAACACATAAGTACCACAAAAAAAAAAAAAAAATGTAAGGGCCACACTGTGTATTAATTGATATGTCATTTACATCTCTTATCTCCATTCCCCCCATCACTTTTTATTTTCATCACAAACACATCATTTGTTCTCTTATATCCCGGGTTATATGTTGTTGGTTGCATTCCTGTGGTTTTACAAGCTCTCTGCCCTTTGTTTTTCCTGTAAATTGGTAGTTTCATCTAAGCCCCAAACAGATTCAGATGAGAGCTTTTTGAAATGACTAATTCATAGGAAGGGGGGCGGAGTTAGCTCAGTGTGTAGAGCGCTGCTCTGCACTCTCTGAGGACACAGGTTCAATCCCCAGCACTGCAAAAAATGGGAGAAGGAGGTGGCAATCCACTCCCGAAGCCATCCTGAAACAATCAGCCATTGAAAACCCTAGGAGTTGGCATCTAACAACAACAAGTCACAGAAGGTGTTGCATGATTTCATCAGTGGGTGAGTCATGTCTGGTTGGCTTTCTTTGCCGCTGTAGGCAGCCATTGTTTTTCATTGCTTAGATTCCTTCGGATTGCAAGATGAAGGTTACCTAATGAGATGATACTAGCTGGAAAACTTAGAGGAAGAGAAAATTCTCCCCAGTACCCACCAATGACAATCAATACTTTTTTTGTTCTTTTCTTTTTGAGACAGGGTCTGACTAGGTAGCCAAGGCTTGCCTTGAATTCACAATCCTCCTGTCTCAGGCTCCTCAGTGCTGAGATTACAGGTGTGTGCCACCATGCCTGGCTGCTTTTTTTTTTTTTTTTTTTTCGGTCCTGGGGGTTGAACCCAGGGCCTCACGCTTGCATGCTTTGCAAGTGCTGGACCACCGAGCTGCACCCCAGCACATTTTTTTTTACTTTTTTGAGACAGGGTCTCACTAAATTATTCAGACTGCCTCTGGTCTCGAACTTGCGATCCTCGTGTCCCCGCCTCCCGAGCTGCTGGGATTACAAGCATGCACCAACATGCCCGGCTGCTGATTTTTTAAAAAACGATCATTTTTAGTATAATTGTAAATTCATGGATTTAAACATTTGAGGTACTTTAGTCCATTCCAGTCTCTATTCTCATTGATGTTTAAATTATCCCCACCTTAACCTG
Organism: Pedetes capensis; assembly: GCA_007922755.1. NCBI lineage: Eukaryota > Metazoa > Chordata > Mammalia > Rodentia > Pedetidae > Pedetes > Pedetes capensis. The sequence goes on along the minus strand of VMDO01012491.1, from coordinate 38,768 downwards.
AAGAAAACTCTTTGGCTTGGCTCCCGTGTCCTCTAGACACGCCATTGTCCTTGACAGCTTCTTTGCTGGCTGATGTTTCTAGATGTTGCAGACCCCTTGTGTTTTGCTTCAGACCCAGAATCATCCTTTCTCTAAGGAGTCTAGGTTTCTTTTACAGGGAAATGGCATTTAGACATCACAAACTGGGTGCCTGGAGTATAATTGGCTTTTTCATTTTTTCTTTTTTCATTTCTTATTTTGAAATAATTTTAGACTTACAGAACATTGCAAAAATAGCACAGAGAGTTCCCGTATATCTGCTTCCCCAGCTTCCTCTAAAGTAACATCTTACATAATCTTACTACGGTTATCAAACCAAGAAATTAGCACAGTGTCGTTAACTAAGCTCCAGACTTTTCCCAATTTTCCCAATTTGCCTTTATTTCCCCCTCTTTTTTCTTTCTGTTCTAGGGTCCAGTCCACAATCCCACACTGTACTTAGTTGTTACAGCCCCCTGACCTCCTCTCATTTGTAACAGATCCTTAGTGTTTCCTCATCTCTCCTGACCTTGACACTTTTGAAGCATGCTGGTCAGGTATCGTGTAGGATGTGCTTCACTTTGGGTTTGTCTCCTGTTTTCTCACGGTTAGATCCTGGTTATGCCTTTTGGGGAAGAAAAACACACAGTGCCCTCCTCAGTTCACAGGGGTACAGGATGCTGATGTCTTATTCTGGGGACTGTGAAGCTTCATAACTTGGTTAACATAGTACCTGCCAAGTTTCTCCACTGTCCAATCATTATCTTTCTTTTATGGTTAATAAATATCTTGGGGAAGATATTTTTAAACTGCAAATATTCTGTTTCTCCTCAAACTTTTGCCCACTAATTTTAACATCCATGGGTGGATCTTGCCCACAATTTTTACTTTTTAGACAGAGTCTTGCTATGTTGCCCAGGCTGGTCTCAAACTTCTGGGCTCAGGCAGTTGTCCTGTCTGAGGCCCCCACGTTGCTGGGCTGTGTATGCACACCTCTGTGCTGGCTTTTGCTCACAGTTTTTTTGTTTTGTGTTGTTTTGTTTGCGGTACTGTGGGTTGAAACCAGGGCCTCTCAGTTACATGCTTGGTACGTGCTGGACCACTGAGCTGCACCCTCAGCCCATTTTTTTACTTTTTGAGATAGGGTCTCGCTAAGTTACACAGACTGCCTCCGGTCTTGAACTTGCGATCCTCCTGCCTCTGCCTCCCAAGCCATTGGGATTATAGGTGTGCGCCACTGTGCCCGGCTTGCTCACGGTTTTTATGGTGGTGTTCCAGTGTTGAGTTTCTGGTTCCCTCATTCCTTCTGCATTTATTATTTGGAATTCTTCTGTAATAACGAGGCATCTCTTCTCATTTATTTAATTATTCATTCATATCAATATAGATTTATGGATATTTTATTCTTTGGTTTATAATCCAGTACTGCTCCTAGATTTACAGGGTTTTTGCTTTATTTGGTTTTGTTTTGTTTCATTGTAGGACTGGGGGGCTGAATTCAGAGTCTCAAGCATTTGTTGCAGGCACTTTACCATTGAGCTGCACTCCCTTCTTTCAGCTGCCCCTTCTTTCAGTTTTTATATGAGACACGTTCTTGCTAAATTACACAGGCTGCTTCTGGCCTCAAACTCTCCATCCTCCTGCCGAGCCTCTAGAGTCACTGGAATTACAGGCATATGACACCACAATCAGCAATTTACAGTTTTCATAAATATTTCTGGGGAAAATGAAAGAGGAGAAGAAAAAAGTGGAAGTGGAACTAATTGTCCCTTTTGTTTATTTATATTTAATAACTTTTTTTTATTTTTTTGAGACAGTTTCTCTGTCTAGCCCAGGCTGACCTGGAACTTGAGATCCCCCTGCCTCAGCCTCTTGAGTGCTGGGATTACAGTGTCACCATACCCAGCTCTGTATTTCATAAATATATATATATATATATTCTTTCTTTCTTTCTTTTTCTCCATTCTCTGTCTTTTCCCACAGGAGCCTGAGCTCCCAGAGAAACAGAGATACTACGGTGTAACAATTGGAGAAGGATCATTACCATATGTGTGGGAAGCCAGAAGGGTGGTCAGGGAGGGCATCTCAGAAGAGGCAGCCTCTTAGATCCAGAGCTAAAGGTTGTTTAGGTGTTAGTGAGGTGCACTGGGGGCCAAACATTACTTTAGGAAATAGTGAAGAGTGAGCAGGTCATTCCAAGAGGATTGTGGGTGACTGGGTCCAGTGCCTCCTGGGAGCTAGGCCCTGGCCAGGGAGTGTTGGGGCTTAGAAATGACAAGATGGGATTTGCTTTTAGAGAAGATCCAATCAACTCTTCTGAAGAAGCTGAGACCCACCCAACCCACCCAAGTCAAGTTCTCTGCTTCTTTTTCTTTTCTTTTCTTTCCTTTTTTTTTTTTTTTTCTTTTTTTCTTTTTTGCGGTACTGGAGGTTGAACCCAGGGCCTTGCGCTTGCATGCTTTGCAAGTGCTGGACCACTGAGCTGCACCCCCAGCCCATTTTTTTACTTTTTGAGACAGGGTCTCGCTAAATTATGCAGACTGCCTCTGGTCTCGAAACTGCCTCTGGTCTGGAATTGGCAATCCTCCTGCCTCCGCCTCCTGAGCTGCTGGGATGACAGGCATGTGCCACCGTGCCCAGCTTCTGCTGCTTTTTCATATCATTTTCTCCTCGGCGAGCATGAAGTCACGTGTTCTCTGGTTCCTGATTATTGAACAGCTTGGGCCAGAGTCCCCCACCCAAGCTTAAAACTCACATTGTGCTTGCTAACTCCCACCTTAGTATCAGGTTCATTTTTCTTCTTTGTATTTATCATCATTTATAATTATATCTGCTTGGAATGTTTACTTGTCTGTAAGGCCTGGGTTACAACCACTCTTAAGAGTGGTGAAGGTGGGCGTGGAGGTGCACGCCTATAATCCCAGCAACTCAGGAGGTAAAGGCAGGAGGATCTCAAATTCAAGGTCAGATGTAGCATGCATAATTTAGCAAGACTGACTCAAAAAAAAAAAAATGGACTGAAGGTGCAGCCCAGTGACAGAGTACTTGAAAAGAATATTCGAGGCTCTTGATTCAGCTTCCAAGTATTGCCAAAAAAACAGTGGTGGTATATACACTTCCATCCACTCCCAAAATTACTTGAAGCAAGACCCATACTAGTGCCTAACACTCACTGACCAATTGCTGTGTGATGGACTTTGTTCCTAACAATGTAAGGAGTTTACTCCTTACAGTTCACTTAATCCTCACAATGACCTTGTGAGGTTGTACTATTTTCATCCTCATTTTAAAAATAAAAACAAAAAACTGAGGCTTTTAGTGTGTGGGTTTGTGCTCCACAGGCCAGCCTAAAACCATCTTTTATTCAGTTATGTTTTAAGATTGTTTCTGGTTGGTATATATAGAGAGAAGTAGTGCACCATTTTCACCATGATTGTTACATTTTGGTGTAGGACCAGGTTGGTCAGCTCCTTAACTTCTGTTAAATTATCCCTAGTTGTCTTAATGTCTATATGTCTGGCCTCCAATCCCATTTGATCTCAGAAGCTAAGCAGGGTCAGGCCTGGTTAGTAATTGGATGGGAGACTGCCTGGGAACACCAGGTGCTGTAGGCTTGGGAGAAGGACCCAGCAATTTACTCCCAAGAAACAATCCGCCTCTGAAAACCCTATGAATAGCAGAGAAGCACTAACAATACTGTTTGTCCTATTGTATGTAGGGTCACTATGAGTCAAATATAGGACTTGACAGTGCCTAACAACAACAACAACAAAGTTACTTTAGTGACTTAGCATTTTAAAGGGGGGTTGGGATTTAGCTCAGTTGGTAGAGCATTGCTTTGCCGGCTCTGAGGTCCTGGGGTTTGAATTCCAACACCACAAAAATGGTAGAAGGAGCTGGGCATGGTGGTGCACACCTGTAATCCTAGCGGCTCTGGAGGCGGAGGCAGGAGGACCAGAGGCAGTCTGCGTAATTTAGCGAGACCCTGTTTCAAAAAGTAAGAAAATGGGCTGAGGGTGCAGCTATGTGTCCAGCACTTGGAAAGCATGCAAGCATGAGGCCCTGGGTTCAACCCCCAGTACCACAAAAAAAAAAAAAAAAAAAAAAAAGGTAGAAGGCCATGGCGATCCACTCCGGAGGCAATCCCAAAACAATCAGCCATTGAAAACCCTATGAAGATGGCTATGAGTCGGACATGACTGGACGGCGCCTAACAACAACATTTTAAAGCTCTATTTCGTGCACATGCTAGAAAAATGTTCTACCACTGTACCACTGAGTTATACCCTCCAGCCCTCCGTTGTATCTTAATCTTCCAATTTACTTTTCTTTTTTCCCTTTCATTCTTCTCTTTCTTTCTTGTACTTGGGGTTGAACTCAGGGCCTTGCATATACTTTGCAAGTGCTCTACCACTGGGCCACACCCCCTAACCCATTTTTATTTATTTATTTTTTAGCTTGAGACAGGGTCCCCATGAGTCATGCTGGCTGCCTCTGGCCCCACCTCGCAATCCCTTGGCTCTGGCGTCTGAGTCACTGGGGTTTCAGGTGTGGGCCACCCCCCTACCCCTGGCTTTCCCAATTTACTTTTTAAGGTCATGAGGAAGGTGGGGGTGGGGGGCCCGTTCAGTGTACCCTCAGGTACTCTGGGATATATTGGGTAGAGGAAGTGAGAGTGGCCCAGGATGGCCTTTCTCCAGGGTGGGAAAACTTCCTGTGTTGCAAATCTGACCTTTCTCCAGGGTTTAAAATTGTTCAAAAGATTAAAAGACTGTCTCCCCCAGTCCTCCCTTTTTACAAAGGACAAGCAAAAGCATACTATGGGGTCACAGAGCTTTCCTGGTAGCCCCATAGTGGAGTGACTGGTAGAATCTAAATGAATTTTCCCTTTCTTTCTTTCTTTCTTTCTTTCTTTCTTTCTTTCTTTCTTTCTTTCTTTCTTTTTTTTGCACTACTGGGGGTTGAACCCAGGGCTTCACACATACTTTGCAAGTGCTCTACCACTGAGCTGCACCCCCTAACCTTCCTTTTAATTTTTTTTTTTTTTTTTATCTTGAGACGGTGTCTCCCTATTTTATGCCAGCCTGAAACCATCTTTTATTCAGTTATGTTTTAAGACTGCTTCTGGTTGGTACGGAGATGTAGTTCACCCATTTTCACCATGGTTACATTTTGGTGTGGGACCAGGTTTGTCAGCCTCTGGCCTCAAACTCGATATCCTCTTGTCTCAGCCTCCCAAGTTGCTGGGACTACAGGTGTGCATCACCACATCTGGCTTCTGTCTATGCCCCTCAGGGACCCTTCACTAACTGCCTCCAGGCTAATGTGTAACAGGGTCCAGCCCTCAAGCTGCTTCTTTTCCCCTTCTGCTCCCTGCTTGCTCCTTCACTTTCGCCCTTCCTGGCATACTGGGGACACCTGAGCTCCCATCTTTACACAGCCTTCCTGGGTTTTGACAATTGCTCATTTGGAGTGGGGCTGGGATTTAGCTCAGTTGGTAGAGCGCTGCGCTGCAGTCTCTGAGGCCCTGAGTTCAATTCCCAGCACCGCAAAAATGGGAGAAGGACCTGGCAATCCACTCCCAAGACAATCCTGAAGTGGTCAGCCATTGAAAACCCTATAAGGGTCGCTATGAGTCAGATACTGACTCACGGCACCTAACAACAACCACAACATTTGGAGTGTACTTCCTGCTAGATCTGGGTTCAGGAGGCAGCCGTGGGAGGTGTTTGGCTCCTTGCTGAGTCCAGCATCCAGCTCATGGAGACAGACGGAAGAAATACCTGCGGAGCAAACAGATGCTTGAAGTGGGAGAAGCGGGGGGAAGCCATTACCGTGGTCAGTGAACGTTAGAGTTGGGCTCGGCTGGGTGAGCGGTGATAGGATGCCGGTGAGTAGTTGAGAGGAACAACCCACATGGGAGAAGATTTAAAGGTGGAATCTACACGTTTGTTTTTGTTTTTGATTTTAACGCTGAGAATCAAATGCCGTATACCCAGCTCTAGGCAAGGCCTCTATCACTGAGCTGCATCCCCAGCCCAGATGTTCATTTTTATTTTTACTTATTTATTTATTTAGGTTTTTTGAGACAGGGTCTCACTATGTACCATAGTCCAGGCTGACCTGGAACTCACAATCCTCCCACTTCAGCCTCAGTGCTGGGATAAAAGGCATACTCAAGATATTTGGTTTTTGTTTTGTTTTGATTTTTTTGATACTGGGGGTTGAACCCAGGGCCTCGCACTCGCATGCTTTGCAAGTGCTGGACCACTGAGCTGTACCCCCAGCCCATTTATTTATTTATTTATTTATTTATTTTAGTTTTTGAGACAGGGTCTCACTAAATTATGCAGGCTTTCTCTGGTCTTGAACTTGCGATCCTCCTGCCTCTGCCTCCCCAGTTGCTGGGATTACAGGCATGCCCCACTGCACCCGACTAAGATATTCATTTTTAATAGGGGAAAAATGCATTATGGCAGGCCTACCTTCTATTTGGGCTGGGATTTAGCTCAGTTGGTAGAGTGCTGCTCTGCAGTCTCCAAGGTCCCGAGTTCGATTTTCAGCACCGCAAAAATGGGAAGTCGGACACGACTCAACGGCACCTAACAATAACAACAACCACCACCTTCTATTTGTCTCCGAGGAGTCACTCACTAACAGGGTAGATTATTTGCAGCCACTGAATGTTCATAAGTAGTAGAGCGAGTGCTCCGTGATGGGCGTTATTCTGCGTGTTTTGTATTTTGCATATGACCTCAGCTCGAAGGTGATAGGAGCCTGTGCCCGGTTGGGATGGGGGTGAATAGGGAGGACCTTGCAGCCTTGGGCATATCCACTCAGCTGGCCCCACTCATCTCTCTGGAACGCCAGCAGGTGCGGCCACTAGGGATGCCCCAACCTTTCAGGTCCATGCATGTGTGGTAGCAAAATAGCTGTTGCTATGGTAACAAAGCCACAGCAAGTCCCCTCAAATTCTGTTAGCCATGCTGCAAAGGAAGGCCAGTGTACTGTCAGGTGCCGCTGGTCCCTGCGGGCCAGTAAGCTGAGAAAAGCCTGGCATTGTTATCCTTCATTCATGTCATAGCAGAGTGAGACAATCTCCACTCAGTTCAAACCCCAGCTCAGACCCTGCCTGATGCTGTCTTCAGACATTCCTAAACCCCTCTGGGCCTTGTTGGCCTCGACAGTAAAATGGGAATGTGAGGATTTGATGAGGTTATCCATGGAAAACCCTTAGCACATACCTGCTTGTGGTAAATGTTATCCAGTCACCTCTGAGAAATGTTTGATGGAAAACCCAGAGGTGTCCTCACAAGCAACGGCTCAGGGAAACACAGGACAATTTCTTGGAACAGCCAAAAGAGCCGGCCTGAGATGAAGGAAGGGAAGAAGGGCTGCCTTACTCAGCCTTCAGCATTGGCCTCTCACGAGGTCAGAGGTTCCAGAAGCTTCATCTGGCCATCGATCTCCTCTGCTGATGTTAGATGCCAGGTTGTGATTATTTGCTTGTGGTTGTGACTGCGTGCTTGCGGTGTATCCAGCGTGATAGCACAGTCCTGAGATCCGGGTGCTCATGGTCCTTGCGGAAGAAGCCCAAGAGCACCCAGGCCACACAGCCCTGCCCCAGGACACAGGCAGGGCTCATGGGCCTCTGGGAGATGACACAGCTGTGGCAAGGCAAGGAAGTGAGACCCCTTAGGTTTTGCTGGATCTTTTTATTTGTTTGTTCTTCTTCAGGGTCGTTCTATGTGGCCCTAATTGGCTTCAAACTCTCCATCCTCCTGTCACTGCCTAGCTTTTGCCTACCAAACGCTGGGATTACAAGTGTAGGCCCCAACGCCCAGCCTTTTGAAAACATGTTAGGGGGCTAGAGGCCTAGCTCAGTGGTAGAACACCTGATTAGCAGGCTCCAGACCCTGGGTTTGATCCCCAGCAAATAATAGTAATAATAATAATGAATAATAATAATAATTAGGGAATACTTCAAGCAAAGAGCAGCTCTGACCCACGACGGGCCTGAGGTAGGGCAGAGCTGTGGCCATGCTGATTTCTGGAGTCTTCCAGGTCCCATTCTGGTGGTGACAATGGCCCCAGGGAAAGAGTCAGATCTTTTATTGGCTCTTCTTGGTCAAGCCTGCTGCCTGCTGCCTTCAAACCTGTAGCTGCCACCCAGCACAGGGCTGGAGCCAGAAGCCTGAGCTATCTGGAAGGAGTAGAAGCCGGAGTGACCGGGTTTGTCCCATGTCGAGGTGTATCATGGTACATTGGCTAGTGTGTGCGTGCATTCCCAGAGGGAGCAAGCAGCCCAGGGACGTGCGGATTGCGTGTGTGTGAGTGTGCGCACGTGCCGAGCACACAGGATTTATTCAAAACTGCCCCTCCCATTAGCCAGACCAGGAAACCCAGGCGTAGGGAGGCGACTCGCTGAAGTGGAAGCGCTGTTGTCTCGCATTCCATGTCCTGGCCCTTCCACCCCTGCGCCCAGTGTAAGGGCACTGGTGATGCGGGCGGAGGAAGCGCCTGGCCTGTGGTCGGCGCAGTGGATTTCTCAACCACTCTGCCCCGCCCTGGTCTCCGGCGTGGCTCGGCTCGGAGGCTGCCGCCATCCCCGCCTCCCCGGCTCAGCCTGAGCCCCCGCCCCGCAGCAGCGCCCACACCCAGTTTCGAAAAGCTGGCGACGGAGGGTCACCTGCAGGGTTCGGGCCCCCCGACACTCCCTCCGGCGTCCTTTACTTTCCAGGCAGGCCCGATGGTCACACCTGTCTTTGGTCGTGCCCTGGCCGGAATCGGGACACCGGCGCCATTTCTGGAGGCGGCGCGTAAAGAGGACAGCGGTGGCAGCCCGGGGTGGACGCATCTGTTTTGAAACGAAAAAGTTGTGTTTTTTTTTTTTTTTTTTTTTTTTGTGGCCTTCAAGGGCGTCCGCTCCGGCCGGGGCTGGAGCCTGGACAGCCCACCCCCGGGGCATGAGCGGCTGGAGGAGGAGGGGTGGGGGATGCGGGGTCCTCGACTATGAAAAGCGGGCACAAACGGTAAAATAAAACCCAAGCTGTCTTCGCCCGCCCCGGGTAGGCGGACACAAAGGAGGCTGCGTGCGGGGCAGAGGCTCCAGATTGCAGATCCCGCACTCGGCCACTTCCGCACTGGACAATCGGGTGGGGGGGGCACCACGCCCAGGTACCTGGGCCCGCCCTGGTGCGCCCTGGCCCCAAGGCGCTGGGGTCCCCAGGCAGAGCAGCTGCTGGGACCCGCCCTCCACAGAGGGGCCAGGAGGGCCCTCTGCCCCCGCTGCGCCCTCTGGCAGATCTTTGTCACAGCCTAAATGCCAGATCCCCGCGTCCAGGGTCCCCTCTGCACTCGCTAGCCCAGAGGCGCAGTTAGGCCCTCGCCCCTGAGCCTCCACTGGTCTGCGATGGGTCCCGCGCCCGCTGTCACGGGGTCCGGGGGAGGCTGGTCACGTGCTCATGGCGGGGGGCGATGAGGGGGACGACACGCGCTGCAGAGCTCCGGGGCTGCACGTGCCGGGCTGGCGGGGGTGGGGCTCCTGCTGGCCGAGCCCCCACCCCCACCCCCACCCCACCCCCCGGCCCACTTCTCTACTTCCACGAAGGTGGCCTGAGCGCCCACCCACAGCAGGCACTGGCCGGCCGAGGGAGTTGTAATCTTTGCGCCCAGCTAGAGAAACCCTGGGTCTCTGCCTTGGCGGGGCTCGGCACTTTAGCTATCAAGCCTCTCTCACAGTTAGGAACAGTAAGCCCTCGCTGAATTGTCACTGTTGCAGACCGCAGGAACTAGGTCTTCCCTTAAAAGCCCCATACAAAGAGTTCCTGTGTACCAAGCCAGTTAGAGCACAGGAGTCGTTCATCTTGGGCTTTCTGTTGAATTTTATTATGAAGAATTTTGGACGTGAACGAGAGTCGTGTTGCTAAAGTGAGCCCAGGCGCACATCGCACAGATAAAAGGAGGAACCCCTGACAATCTGGTTTTGTCCATCAGCCGCCCCCACCATGGCCCCTCCTTGTTATTGTGAAATATGACTTCACGTCATATTTCAGCATGGGTCCTGAACAATGGCTATGTTTTGGTGAAAGTCTCCTTGTTTGTTTACAAAACTTTCTTAAAAATCTGGGTAGATAACAATGTAAGGAGTGGAGATACAGATGTGATAGGAGTGGAGGTGGAGACAGTACGTAAGAGAAAGGAATGGGGAAAGATTTTTGAGTTATGCTTTCTGGGACCTGGATAGCCAGGTAAGCGCTTGAACAGGCTGAGGACAGAGAAGCTGGTGAGGAGAAACTTAATTCAGGGCATAAATTGAAGGTAGAACTGAACAGATCCGCTGATGGATTGAATTTGGAGCTTAAGAGGAAGAGATCTTGAAGGATGAGAAACTGTAGGCATGGCTGTTGTCTACACTGGGGTGGGGAACCCACGGGGAGCAGGTTGGGTGAATGGTGGAATCAGATTAGGTTTTGGCCGGGTTACATCTGAGCTGCCCTTTTTTTTTTTCTTTTCTTTTCTTTTTTCTTTTTTTCTGTGTGTGTGTGTGTTTGTGTGTATATGTGTGTGTGTGGTGTGGGAGAGTTGAACCCAAGGCCTCATGCATGCTTTCGCTAGTGCTCAACTACTGACTTGCACCCCCAGCCCATTTTTTACCTTTTATCTTGAGACAGGGCCTCGGTAATTACACCGGCTGCCTCTGACCTCAAATTTGCCATCTTCCTGCCTCTGCCTCCCCAGTTGCTGGGACTACAGGTGTGTGCCACCATGCCTGGTCTGCACTACTTTGTAAATATCCAAGTGGAGATGTCACAAAGTCTTGAAAGCAGGTGACTAAGTAAAATAACAAACGCATGCCCATCAGCCAGCCTCAACAATTTTCAACACACAGCCAATCTTGTCTCATCTTGGCTTGCCTGGTTTTCTTTTTCTTTTCTCTTTCTTTGGCCTGGTTATTTTCAGGCAATTTCAAAATTTAATTTCAATCATAGATTTCAGCAGGTATCTCCAAGAGATTAGGATTCAGTCTTGAACAATCAAGACTTTGGGGGGGGTTGTTTTATTTCTTTGTACACTTAATATTCAGAGAAGACAGCAGGGCTAGAGGTACAAACCTGGGAGCTGAGAATATGTAGCTGATCCAACCCCATGGGACTGGAGTTGGTATAGATAGTGGGCAGTGAGATTGGAGGGAAACCTGGAGAGTGTTGTCTCCCAGAAGCCAAGGGAAGAAAATGTTCCAAGAAAGAAAGAGGGACCAACTGTAGAATGCCACTGAGAGGTCAAGGGAGAGGAGGACAAAAAGTGACCATCAGATTTAGTAATGTGGGCTCACTGGGTGACCTTGGCAAGAACAGTTTCCAAACAGTAACAGCTGAAAGCCGAACCAGAGAGAACTGAAAAGGGAAAAGGACGAGAGAGTGATAGATGTTTGATAATTTTTTGACATGAGGAGAGACTACAGAAATGAGGCTGAAAAGGGAATGAGGTCAAGGCACACTTACAATAAATTAAAATACTAAAGAATACAAACTTTTTCCTCCTCCTCCTCCTCCTCCTCCTCCCTTTCCTCCATCTCCTTCTCTTCTTCCTCTTCCTTTTCCTCCTCCCTCCTCCTCCTTGTGTTCTTCCTCCTCCTTTTTTGGTGTTGGACATACAAACCCAGGGTCTTGGATTTGCTAGGCAAGTTCTCTTCCACTGAGCTATACCTTCAGCCTGCAACACAGCCTTTTAATACAGAAAACTTAAAGCTCACACAAAAGTACAGCTTCATGACTATCAACATACCACCAATCTTATCTCATCTTTGCCTGCCTCCTTATTTTAAAGCAAATCTCAGTATTCATTCTATTTAAATCATTGATCTCAGTAGTATTTCTTCTCTCTCTCTCTCTCTCTCTTTCTCTCTTTCTTTCTGTCTTTCTTTCTTTCTTTTTCAGTACTTGGGAATGGAACCCAGGGCCTTGCACACACTTTGCAAGTGCTCTACCACTGGGCTGCAACCTCAGCCCTTTGTTTTTCATTTTTTAGTTTGAGTCAAGGTCTTGCTAAGTTTTGCAGGCTTCCTCTGACCTCAAACTTATAATCTTCCTGCCTCTGCCTCCTGAGTCACTGAGACTACAGGCATATACCACTGCACTCAGCCAGAACTTGTTTTTTAAATCATACCTTTAAAAAGTAATTAATAACAACTAATATCCAGTCAGCAGGGTTCATGTTTTCCTCACTGTCCCATCAGTAGTTTTGTTTCAGAACCAGTTTGTTACATTCAGCCTCTAAAACTGGTCCATGAAATGTGTTTGGCTGGTATGTCTATTAAGGCTCTTTGAAGCCATAACATTTCTGTTCCTCCTTTAAAAAAAAAAAAATATTTTGCCCGGCGCTGTGGCACACACCTGTAATCCCAGCGGCTCAGGAGGTGGAGGCCAGAGGATCACAAGTTCGAGACCAGAGGCAGTCTGTATAATTTAGCGAAACCCTGTCTCAAAAAGTAAAAAAAATGAGCTAATGGTGCAGCTCAGTGGTCCAGCACTTGCAAAGCATGGAAGCGTGAAGCTCTGGGTTCAACCCTCAGTACCACCAAAAAAAAGAAAAAAAAAATCTGTTAGCTGGGTACGGTGGCACATTCCTGTAATCCAAGCAACAGGCAGGTAGATCGTGAGTTCCAGGCCTGAGGAAGCCTGTGCAATTTAGCAATACCCTGCCTTAAAATAAAACGTAAAAAATGGACTGGGGTTTTGGCTTGGTGGAGCAGTTGTCTAGCATGAGCAAGTCCTGGATTCAACCCCTAGTACTGAAAAAAAAAAAAAAAAAGTCTCTTAAAGAAACCAGATCATTTATCGTGTAGCATTCCACACATTCTGGGTTTTGCTGATAGCATCCTTACAATGATGAAAGGTCCTGTGGGTGTCCTGTTACATCACACAAGTCTGGGTGTCCCTCTTGGTGTCTGGTCAGTGGGTTCAGAGGTTGCCCGCCTGCTCCTTTGTAGTTTACCCTTCAGAGTTTCACCTGTCACCCCAGCAATGTCACAAGCACCATCAGGAGTGTTCCTGAAAGATAGCAGTGAGGAGAAATCCTCCCAAGGGACAGAACTTAGAAGATTTCATTGACCCCCATAATCTAAACATAGAGATGGCCTGAAGTTGGACTTATGGGCATAAAGCATTCCAGAAGCCAGTGGATGGCAACACTGGCAGAAGCAATAGCCAGGAAAGGCAGAAACTGTCCACCATGCACATTTATTCTAGCAAACTGCTGCCCCTCCATGATGGATGGGCCCCAGTGTAATGGCCCTACCAACAGGTGGTTGCCTGGTCCCCCTGGGGTATGGTGGCATCTTGGGGATTGGGAGGAGTTGGTCTTGGTCTCCGCTGTTGGGAGGTTAAACGCTCAGGAATGGCAGTAGAGGATGTTCCTGTGTGGTCTATGCACAGCCTCCATCTCTGCCACATGGACCCAGCACCAGGCCACTGGGTAAGAGACTCGGAAGAATAGGATTGGAGAAATGTGAGGAAGAGGTTTGTGGATGGACCTCTCAGAATGGACACAGAGGGAAGAGAGCGGTCACAGGCGAATGTTCTCCAAAGGATATATACTGCAGAAGAGGTTGTCAGTAATCAAGTGGGCACGGTGACACATTCTGTGGATGTCAGTCACCCTCCTTCTCCAGCGACCTTGTGCTTATTCAGTGAGTCGAGTGGCAGCGATGGAGGCTGTGCATGGACCACGTAGGAAGATCCTCTGGCTGACCTGGCTACTGCCATTCCTGAGCGTTTAACCTCCCAACAGCAGAGACCAAGGCCAACTCCTCCCAACCCCCAAGATGCCACCATACCCTGAGAGGACCAGGCAACCACCTGTTGGTCGGCCCATTACACTGCAGCCTGTCCATCATGAAGGGGCAGCAGTTTGCCAGAATAAATGTACACAGTGGATACTTTCTGCCTTCCCTGGTTATTGCTTCTGTCAGTGTCACCACCACAGGCTTCTGGAATGCTTTATGCTCTCTTTTCTTCCTTTCTTCCTTCCTCTCACCTCCTCCTTCCCCCTCCCTCTCTCACTCCCTCCTTCCCTTCCTTCCTTCCTTCTTTCCTCCTTTCCTTCCTTCCTTTCTTCACAGTACTTGACATTTGGACCCAGGGCCTCACACATACTTTTTACAAGTGCTCTACCACCGGGCTGCACCTGCAGCCGTGTGTGTGTGTGTGTGTGTGTGTGTGTGTGTGTGTGTGTGTGTGTGTGTGTTACTAGGGGATTGAACCCAGGGTCTCGTGCATGCTTTGCAAGTGCCCCACCATTGAGCTGCAGCCCAGCCCCTTTTTATTTATCTTTTTTTTTTTTTCTTTGAAGTACTAGGGGTTGAACCCAGGGCCTCACCCCTGCATGCTTTGCAAGTGCTGGACCACTGAGCTGCACCCCAGCCCATTTTTTTTTTTTTTTTTTTTTTTTTTTACTTTTTTGAGACAGGGTTTCACTACGTTACACAGACTGCTTCTGGTCTCGAGCTTGCGATCCTCCCGTCTCCGCCTCCCAAGATTCTGGGCTTACAGGCGTGCGCCACCGCACCCGGCGCCCCCTTTTTATTTATCTTGAGACAGAGTTGCACTAATTTACACAGGCTCCCTCTGGCCTTGAACTTGGGATCTTCTGGCCTCCATTTCCTGAGTTGGTGGGATTACAGGCAGAGGCCACTGTGTCCCCGGCTGCTTTATGCACTTTCGTGGTAATCCACACAACAATGCTTCTGAACAAAGAAATAATTTCCCAGCAAAAGAACAGCAGCTGTGAGCATGTGTGCATACAACTTACTAACATCACCATGCACCCTATCGCTGAGAAGCAGCTGGCCTGGAAGAACGGTGGGATGGCCCATTAGAGATTCTATTGCCAGGCTCGGTGGGAAGTAGGGATCCAACCTGCTTACATAAATACAGGATGCTATGTGAAGGCCTGGGAACAGGAGGAACCCCTCGCACTATTGCATCTTTTTTTCTTTTTTCTTTTTTCTGTTTTTGGTACACAGGGTCTCCCTGTGTAGCCTAGGCTGGCCTCACACTCATCTCTATCCTCCTGAGTGGTGGAATTATAATGGTGTACCACCAGGTCTGGTTTGCACCTATTTTTAATTCCTGCTCCCACAACTTTGAGCTGTGATAAGAGGTCTTAGTTACCAAGGGTGGAGCATTTCCGCATGTTAGGGAACACAACTATGGTTCCATTGAATTAGAATCTGGACATTTAATGCTTATCAATTGGTGAAGAAAAAGGTTACTCTCTGGGATGATTTGTCTCAATTAACAATTTGAATTGTTGCTACAGAATAGGGACAGCAAAACTGTGTCTGGAACCCAGAGGATTCTTTGTGACATCTCTTAATACTTCTGTGTCCACTAGTAAAAGTTAATGGGGAAACAAATGAATGGGAAATTATTTATTTTTATATTATTATTATTATTATTATTATTATTATTATTATTATTATTATTTGCAGTACTGGGGGTTGAACCCAGGGCCTCCTGCTTGCATGCTTTGCAAATGCTGTACCACTAAGCTGCACTCTCAGCCCATTTTTTACTTTTTGAGACAGGGTCTTGCTAAATTATGCAGACTGCCTCTGGTCTCAAACTTGTGATCTTCCTGCCTCTGTGTCCCAAGTCGCTGGGATTACAGGCATGCACCACCAGACCTGGCTGTGAATGGGAAATTAAGGCAACCTCAACAAAGCAGGACAGCTGATAATTCAGACCCTTTGGAAAGAAAGTTTGAGTCACTCTACCAAGTAAGGAGTCTTAACTTCTGAAGTCCTGGCAGAGGACAAAAGAAATAGCAGCAGAAGAAGGAATTTATAAATGTTAGTCGAAGCCTCCACCATGTGTCTGTCAGCTTGTCACACTGTGGGGGCTTTTGTGTTGCTGTGATGCTGAAAGCTAAGGCACTGGTATTACAGATACCAGCAGAGGCACTCATGGTGAACAGGTTTCAGGTGAGCTTCCAGACTAAAATAGACTAGAGAGAAGGACCTAGCAGCCCACTCCTGAAACAATTAGCCATTGAAAGTACTATGAATAGCAGACATTGTCAGATATACTGCCAAAAAATGAGCCCCCCGGGTTGCACACAGTGGTTGCAACAATGGACTTAAAAAGATCGTATACCTGGCACAGAGTCAGAGACTGTTTCATTCTGTTATGCATAGGGTTGCTATAAGTAGGACCTGACTTGAAGGCACCTAACAACAAGAAGCCAAAGCCTTGTGAGCAGTTACAGACCTGATTCAGAGAACTGTAGCAACATGCACCTCCACTGTGACTTTTACAGATAATTTTAACATTCTCTTAGATCAGCAGCTTCAAGGTGATGTGCTTTATGGTAGGATCAGAGTCAAGTTGATTAAGGTTCTTTAGAGCTGTATTTTCATTTGTTTTTTTATAGTGCTGGGCATGGAACCCAAGGTCTTGTGCATGCTAAGCAAACCTGCTGCCACTGAGCTATACCTGCCTCCCAGGGCTACACTGTGATAGAAAGCAGGAGAGTTAGTCTGGGGTGTGGCTTGTGAATGTGGCCAGCTGCCCATCACTGGTGAATGTAATCTGCTTTGAGCCTGCCTCCTGGTAACCCCTGAAAAGACTGCATTGGCTTGATCAAATGCCACATACCAAGTACAGAGTTTGTGTTCTATCATAGTAAAGATGCTCTATCCAGCACAAAAGCTATGATCAGGGCTACCATTTGGTTAAATTATGATAGCCTTCTGTCAACTGCTATGACCAAACTATCTTTTTCAAAGGGTATACCAGTAAATTGAACACAGTACTATTCTATTTATTTATTCATTCATTTACTTATTTATTTAGCAGTACTAGGAGTTGAACCTAGCGCCTCACACATGCTTTGCGAGTGTTCTCCCACTGAGCTGCACCTCCAGCCCATTTTCCACTCTTTTATCTTGAAATAGGGTCTCGATAGGTTACACAGGCTGCCTTTGGCCTTGAACCTGTGATCCTCCTGCCTCACCCTCCCTTCGGCCTCAAATTCACAATCCTCCTCACACCTGCACCTGAAAGTCTTCAAAATAACTGGGTATTCCTTTGTCCTATACAGGTAGCTTGGTAAATGGCCAAAAGTGCATCTACCTGCTGTAACATTGCAGGTCCTTCCTTGAGGGAACTTGGTTTCCCCTTAATTTGGGTTTCGGATATAAGAACCAGCTTGTTTCTGCCAAGGAATTGAGAGAATGAGATTTTGCAATGGCTGCCATCAGCCATTTGCTGAGGTTGTAAGATATCTCTCCCTCTCTGTCTCTCTCCCTCTCTCTCTCCCCCCCGTCCCCGCTTTAATTTGTGTGTGTGTGTGTGTGTGTGTATGTGTGTGTGTGTGTGTGTGTGTGTGTGTATTCCTGGGGGGCTGAACCCAGGGCTTGGCACATACTTTGAAAGGGCTCTACCACTAGGCTGCACCCCAAGCCCTCCCTTTTTAAAAAAATGTTTGATCTTGTCTTGACACAGCGTCTTGCTAAGTTACATAGGCTGCCTCTGGCCTCAAATTTGTGCAGATCTCTGTGTCAAAGGCCACCTGATTGCCATTCTTGTTTTTTTCCTCCTTGCAGCGATTGTGCCTACCATGCCTCTGATGGTTAAGTACTACCACCTGGCCCCTGCTATTTCAGAATCCTGCTATCCTCATTGGCACCCAGGAGCCCAGATACACAGCAGAATCTTTCTCTGTCCCCTCTTCTTTCCAATGCTACAGATTTTTTTTTTTCCCAGTAAGAATGGGAGGTTTGAGCCCAGGTCATGGTCCATGCAAGTGTTCTACCACTGAGCTGCACCCTAGGCCCCTTTTTAGTTTTGAATCTGGCTCTCACTAAGTTGCACAGACTGCCTTTGGCCTCGAATTTGCCATCCTTCTGCTACAAACTCTCAAATCACTGGCATTGCAGGCATATGTCACAGGTGCTAGGGATTAAACCCAGAGCTTTGCACATGCTAGGCAAGTGCTCTACCCCAGCCTTTCACCATTTGGGTATACTCTGGCCTCAAGAGGAGAGCTACTATTGAATTCTTCAACAATGTTGACCTTCACTGGTGCATTCTATATTGTGGTACTTGATAGTCTTCCAGAGGGTGTGGTCAGCTGGCAGGTCCTCTGGTTTTACATAATAAATCCATTCCAATATTCTCACCTCTGTCAGCTTTTTGACTCCTACCAGACTGCCAAGGCAAGTACCACATCTCTGTCTAATTTGCTTTGTTGTTGTTGTTATTGCTGTTGGGTGCCATCGACCTTTATAGGGTTTTCTTTGGCTGATTGTTTCAGGATTTCTTTGGGAGTGGACTGCCATGTCCTTCTCTCATTTTTGCAATGCCGGGGGTAGAAGCCCAGTCCTCAAGTAGTGCAGAGCGGGCGTTCTACCAACTGAGCTAAACCCCAGCCCCCAAACTGCATTGTTGTTGTTGTTAGGTGCCATCGAGTCAGGTCCAACTCATAGCTACCCTCATAGGATTTTCAATGGCTGATTGTTTTGGGATTGCCTTGGGAGTGGATTGCCAGGCCCTTCTCCCATTTTTGCGGTGCTGGGAATTGAACCCGGGAACCTCAGAGACTGCAGAACAGCACTCTGCCAACTGAGCTAAATCACAGCCCTTCCAATTGCTTTAGGATGTCGTCATTTCCAGGCTTTCAGAGGCCATTCCAGAGGGCATTAGAACTGAATCCTTGCTGAGATGTTAGACCCTGAACCCTGAGTAAACGCTCCATTTCACCCTGCTAATTTCAGTTGGTAGAGCACTGCGCTACAGTCTCTGAGGTCCCGGGTTCGATTGCCAGCACCGCAAAAATGGGAGAAGGATATGGCAACCCACTCCCCAGGCAATCCCGAAACAGTCAGCCACTGAAAACACTATGAGGGTCGCTATGAGTCGGACTCGACTCGACGGCACCTAACAACAACAACAACAACAATCCACCCTCCCAGGTCCGTCGCTCTCCACATTCATTTCCAGGTTGTTCTCCTTTTCCTGCTGGAACGCACTAGCCATGTTCTGAAGCTCTTAGGCTGGCTTTCAGTCTGGAAACATTGAGAGCAAGACAGGCAGCTGTCAAGAAGACAGGTAAGCTCAGGAGGCAGAGGCAGGATGATTACAAGTTCAAGGCCAGTCTGGGCTACATAGTGAGACCTTTCACAGAGAAACAATCAGACAAAAAGCTGGGGGTGTAGCTCAGTGGTAGAGCACTTGCCTTGCAGGCATAAGGCCCCAGAGTTTGATCTCCAGTACAAAAAAAAAAATTAAGCAAAACATCTGTTTCTCATAGGATTTTCCATGGAAACCATGAAAACCAGGTCCTGGAGCCGCTTTCCCTTAGTGAAAGGCAAGAGCCAGTTCTGATGTGCCCCCTGGTTAAGGTGCATCTGGACATTTGAGTTCTCATCAAATGCCACATCCAGGTCGCAGGCCTCCCTCCTTCCTTTTCTGGTGTCTAGCAGAGGAGACTTACTGGAGTTGTGCATTCGGCCTTCTTTGCAATTCTTCCACTCTGATTTTAGCACTGTCTGTCCTGTGGCTATAGGAGAAGAGAGTTTGTTTAGATGCCTGCATGGAGACTTTCCAGCTCTCCCAGCATGCTCTGAATTAAGCGTCGGCCAACTTGAGCCTATTATTTTCTTCCTTCTGTGCTGTGCCGTGTGTGTGTGTGTGTGTGTGTGTGTGTGTGTGGTGATACTGGTGATTCAACCTGGGGCCTTTTGCACCCTAGGCAAGCACTCAAGCACTGAGCTCCACTCCCCAGGCTTTTTCGGCAGTGAAAAGAGCCCACCAGCTCCACAGCCTTATAATAACCATTACCCTTGAGTGTCAGTGACACGAGTGTGTCTTCTGCCTGAATTCCCCCTGTGTGCTCTGATCTCAGTCTCCCAAATGTGGGAGGTTCAGGAATTGTGTTAGTACAGCATGCTAGTACACCCCAGTAATGGGGTCATCCATTACGGGCTCCTTCTTGCCATCTGGCTGGCAAATGATGCACTCTAAAACCCCATCCTGAGGACCTGCTTCCTGGAACCACTCCTGGTAACATCCTGCTTTAGGTTCCATGAAGTTCAGGTCCTTAGGTAAAGAGGTGAGAGCAGGTAGCTTCCTTAAAAACAATCTCAGGAAGCACCAGTAGTGGGAAAATGAGACCAGAAAGATCAAGAAGTTGTTGTATGCTGTTGTTGTTAGGTGTCGTCGAGTCAGTATCTGACTCATAGCAACCCTACGTACAACAGGTGGAACACTATTGTCAGTGCTTCTCTGCTGTTCATAGGGTTTTCAATGGAGGATTGATTTTTGAGAGTGGGTTGCCAGGTCCTTCTCCCAAGCCTACAGCACCTGGTGTTCCCAGGCGGTCTCCCATCCAAGGACTAACCAGGCCCGACCCTGCTTAGCTTCCAAGATCTGACGCCACAGGACTACGACTGAATGATCACTGTTGTGGGCAGCCAGGTGCCTACCACTGTGGGCAGCTAATGCCATCTCAGCCTCCACCTAGGAGGCTGTGTAGATCTTCCTCAGGCTTGTTCTACTATAGGAGGGAGGCAGGTTGGTACTTTTTGTGTGTATGTGTGTGATACTGGGGGTTGAACCCCGGACCTCCCGCTTACATGCTTTGCAAGTGCTGGATCACTGAGCTGCACCCCCAGCCCATTTTTTTAGTTTTTGACACAGGGTCTTGCTAAGTTACACAGACTGCCTCTTGTCTCGAACTTGCGATCCTCCTGCCTCTGCCTCCTGAGCCGCTGGGATTAGGCAGCTTGGTATTTACTCATTAACTCCTACCCTCCCTGTCATTTGAGGGCTGCTCCTGGGGACCTTTTGAATTATGGTGCTGGAGATGAATATTGAACATACCATGGACTGCCCAAAGAACCAACAGATCTATCCTAGAGGAAGTGCAATTACAGCGCTCCTTGGGAGCAAGGATGGCTAGACTGTGCCTTACGTATTTTGGACGTGTTGTCAGGAGGGACCAGTCCCTGGAGAAGAACATCATGTTTGGGAGAGTGGCTGCTCTATGTAAAAAAGAAAGACCCTCAACTACATGAATTGACACAGTGACTGCAACAATGGGCTTAAATATAAAAGCAATCATGTGCCTGCACAGAATCAAGCAGTGTTTCGTTCTGTTGTACATAAGGTCAGTATGAGTCGGACGTGACTCCATGGTACCTAACAACAATAGCCCGGGGACCTTAACTTCCCAGCACTTCCTTACACTCCACATTCAGGCTGCACTCATGCCTGTGGCCAGAGAAGGCCCTTCAGGCTAAGAGTCTCAGGTGCGTGTGGCTGGGCGCTGGGGGTGCACAGGCACAGGAGTGCTATGAGGAAATGAGCAGGGTGAAAGAGTGTTGGACACGCAGCCTCCTCCGCAACCTCAGTCCCAGCAGTGGGCTGCTCCTCCAGGCCTCTAGGCCACCCCAGCCTCCTCCCTCAGTTCTCCCCATCATGCGGAGATCGCTGCTTCCTCCCTCCCTGCATGCAGACAGCACCTGTTAATGCTGGGTCCTTTCCCTCTTGTCACCGTCCCATCTTCAATTTTATCCAGCAAATGTTCTACAAACCAGGGCAATCCAGGCCTGTGCTCACAGGAGCCCAGGGCTGTGTGTTGCTCTCTGTCTCAAGAGGACTCAGGTCCTACTGTCCTAATTTGTTGGGGACTGGCTTGAATCTTCCTGGGTAGAGTTTGGAAATCTTGGCATTTACTCTCTGCTCATTGATCCTCCCTCTTCCTCAGACATACCGTGCGGTTCCCATAGCTCGGGGTGTTCCTTTGCTCTGGAACATTGTTCCTCCTGTTCCCTCCTCCTTGTGATAACAAACGCTTGCTACTTTCTCAAGACCTAACTGAGCTAATCGCCTCTCCTGTGTCTAATTGACCTTCCTAGAGAAAGTGACTTCTTCTCTGGAAATTTCTTTATTTCTTTTTTTAGACAG
Organism: Pedetes capensis; assembly: GCA_007922755.1. Classification (NCBI taxonomy): domain Eukaryota; kingdom Metazoa; phylum Chordata; class Mammalia; order Rodentia; family Pedetidae; genus Pedetes; species Pedetes capensis. The sequence goes on along the minus strand of VMDO01012491.1, from coordinate 16,779 downwards.
GTTCTCACCGTGTAGCCCAGGCTGGCTTTGAACTCACATCGATCCTCCTGCCTCAGCCTCTCAAGCGCTGGGATTACAGGCATGGATCGCCACATCCAGCTTCCTCTTTGGAATTTACATATGCATACATGCATACATACATACATCTATCGCATCCTATTTTTTTGTTGTTATTTATTTTGTTGTTGTTGTTTTGCAGTATTGGGGTTGAATCCTGAGCCTGGCACATGCAAGGCAAGTGTTCTTCCACTGAGCTGCACTCTCAGGCCCTTTTATATTTTTTTATTTTGAAATGGGGTCTCATTCAGGCTGCCTCTGGACTCAAACCTCAGCCTCCCAGGTTGCTGGGATTGCAGGCTTATGCCATAGTGCCTGGCTCATGGTCTGTATTATCTCTCTCTCTCTCTCTCTCTCTCTCCCCCTGATCTGCCTTTTCTCTTTTCTACCTTGGGATCACATTCATCCCTGTATATTCATTCATTCATTCATTTATTCATTCATTCATTTTTTCAACAAACCCTTTCTGAGTCCCTGCCTCTCTCAAGCATGGGAACAGCTCAGGCAGTGTCTGTTGGAAGGATGAATGAAGTGAGAGGCTGCTACCCTGGTGGATGCTGGGTTGCTAGGTTACAAGCACTAGTTATGATTAGAGAGGAGGGGGCGTGGCTGTTGGTGTGTGAGATGAGAGTAATTGCATATTTTCTTGCAGAGGCAGGGAAACTTTGTGGGTGAAAGCTCCACATTTTGGTCCCTGGCAACGTGACAGGGGTGAGATTTGGGCTCCTGACGAGGATTTCCACTGTGGGTGGAGAGAGGGTATGAAGGAAAGATGGTAGGAGGGAGCTGTGTTACAATCATTCGATCCTACAAGCATAAATATGAGTGGACTGGAAGATCCCTAAGGGGATGGCTTTCTTTCATTCATTCATTTCATTTCAATTTCAGTTTCATTCATTGAGAACCACTGAATTGGAAACTATCTAAATAAGAGTAATGAGATGCTGAAGGGCCACATTCAACGAGTCTACCTAGATGCCCACAAAGGCCAGTCACAAAAATATAAGTGAAGAGATGTTAATTGGAGGAGAATTGTGGCTCATGTCTGAGTACAAAGAGAAAGCCACCCAGAGGAGCTATGGACCTGGTGTTGCAAGATCTTCTCACTCTGTGGGAGAGGCCACAGTCCAGGTTTGAATGTGACATCTCCTGAGTTTTCAATGTTGAAAAGTAAATGAGTTTCACGAAGCGAGGAGTTCTCAGGGTCTGACCTTCCCTGGCCTACTACTGCTGCTTTCTACAAAGCCCCAGCCTGGAGAGCACCTTCTGTCATCCATGCCTTTCCAACACCAAATCCGGATCCCGGCACACAGGCACTGCGGGACCTCTCCACTCTGGTCAGCTTCCACTGTGCACCCAGCAGGTTGCAGCGCTCCCTGTTGCTCCCTTGGTTCTGAGCTTCCCGTGTCAATTTGTCGGTTTCTACATCCACATCCGGTATCTGGTGCCTTCTCTAGTCTATGAGCATCTTGGGGGCTATATTGGTCAGGGTTCCCCTGAAACACAGAACCCACTGGCTATGCAGATGTATGGGAGCTGCCTTAGGGGAATTGGCTCAAGCGATTATGGAGGCTGAAGAGTCTCACAAAAGGCCATCTTCAAGCTGGAGACCTTGGGATGCTAATTGTGTGGCTCAGTGCAAGTCCAAAGGCCTCAGACAGAGCCAGAGAAGCTGATGGTGTAATTCTCATTCTGAGGCTGAAAGCGTAGGAACCCAAGGGGCACTCGTGTAAGTTATGGACTCCCAAAGCCAGAGAGCCTGGAGTTCTGATGTCCAAAGCAAGGAGAAGGGTGTGTTCCAGGTCCAGGAGAGAGAAAGTGGGTATTTGCCTTTTTTTCTGCCTTTTTGGTTCCATCCAGCTCCCAGGGGCTGATGGGATGATGCTGCCCACTTGGAAGAAAGATCTTTTCCACTCAGTTCGACTCACATGCCAATTTCCTCCAGTAACACCCTCAAAGACACACCCAAAAATAATGATTTATCATTTCTTTATTGTTGATGTTAGGCGCTGTCGAGTCTGACTCATAGTGACCTTAAGTACAGCAGAACAAAACACTCCTTAACACTGTGCCATGCCTAGCCCTATGTCAGTGCTTCTTTGCTATTCACAGAATTTTCAATGGTAGATTGTTTTGGGATTGTTTCAGGAATGGGCTGCCAGGTCCTTCTCCTATTTTTTTGTGGTGCTGGGGATTGAACCTAGAGTCTCAGAACATGCAGAGCAGCACCCTACCAACTGAGCTAAACCTCAGTCCTTATCCCCTATCATTTCTTTGTTGTTGTTGTTTGGTGTCATTGTTGTTTGGTGTCATTGTTGTTTGGTATCCGACTCATAGTGACCCTACGTATAGTAGGCGAAAAGGTATTGTTAGTGCTTCTCTGCTATTTGTAGGGTTTTCAATGGCTGATTGTTTTTTGGGAGTGGGTTGCCAGGTCTTTCTCTCAAGCCTATAACAGCTGGTGTTCCCAGGTGGTCTCCCCATCCCTGTTTAGCTTCCAAGGCACGACCCTGCTTAGCTTCCGAGATCTGATGGGATTGGACGCCACCTAAAATTAACTATCCCAAAGGTAATTAATAGTGATGTTTATTTCCCTGCATTTGGCCCATGAATGAATAAGTGTTCCCAATATAGGCCTCTGGGGGAACGCAGGCCTTGGGAATGTGAAAGTTTTTGGATTTGACACACAGGTTAGGTAAGGATCGGTGAGGCAAAGCTAGGGCCTTACAGTATTAGAAGGAAGCATTTTTCAAAACGAGGTAGGAGTCCTGGAGGGAGGGAGTGAACTCACCATCCTAGAGGATCTCAAGAGAAGTAAAGCTGGCGGCCACCAAAGATGCCGAAAGGGTAGCTGTGCTGAGTGAGAGGGGGCGTTGAATGGCTACCTGTTCCCTCCAGACACGGCCACTTGTGTCTACCTTTCACCCATATCATGGACCTTGGGCCATCGGCATCAGCATGGGCGGGGTTTGTACAGCAAGCTGTGAGAGGGCACTCCCAGGCGCTACCCACGACTGACTCTCGTAGACCCCCGAAGCCCCTCCTGCAGATGCTGTGGGACACTCCTCTGATGGTCTGTGTTTGTGTGACGGGGAGGAAGACAAAAGAGAAAGCACTGGGCCTCCACGGGGAAGGCATGAGTCTCCAAAGCCAATGGATAGCCATCTCTGTGTGATTCTTCTTTTTCCCTGGGATGGAGCCCAGGGCCAGGCACATGCTAAGCAAGCGCTCTCCCACTGAGCCACATCCCATGTGCCTCTGTGGGGAGGGAAAAGGATTCCATGGCACAGAATTTACGGAAACACCAGATACAGCCCCAAACTCCTGCCACTGAAGCCAGCCTAGCGGGGTGTCAGGAGACTAAACCGCTGTGTGGTTGCCTTGGCAACAAAATTTGTTAGTGATAAAACCTCAGAACGGTATCAGAGAGTAAACTGAAATCTACAACCTGTTCAGGGGGCCCCGGATGTTTCAGGAGAGCGGTCTGGGAGTCAGCTAGGTGACTTCCTTCAATATGAGGACCTGGGGGGCCTGGGCATCCACTTGTAGGTCAGCATAAAATCAACCCATGTGATTGACAGGGCCCCTGCTATGAGGGGCAGGTCAACTCAAGGGTGCTGGGGACTTAACAGTGCTTTCTCTGCACTTGGCTGGACTCATGCAGGTGTTTAGGCAAGACCTGAAGCCTCCCTGCACTACAATCAAGGTCACGTGCCCTCGTAGGCTTACTGGATCACAATGCCCCAAAGAATCCCCACTCTTTGGTCATTTTTATTTTGTTTTTTTCTGGTCTTCTCTTCACCATTCTTTTTCCCTCTGTTTCTTACCCTGGGACATTTCATCCCTTCCACAACTCTTTATTTATTTATTTATTTATTTATTTATTTATTTATTTGTTTTTTGGTGGGGGGAGGAATGGGGGTTGAACTCAGGGCCTCGCACTTGCATGCTTTGGAAGTGCTGGATCACTGAGCTGCACCCCTAGCCCAATTTTTTTACTTTTTTGAGATAGGGTCTCACTAAGTTACGCAGACTGCCTCTGGTCTCAAACTTGGGATCCTCCTGCCTCCGCCTCCCAAGCCCCTGGGATTATAGGCGTAAGCCACTGTGCGCAGCTCCTTCCACAATTCTTCTTATCTGTTCACTCTAAAAAAGACTCTATGGTCAGAGGGTACGGTGCATGCCTGTAATCCCAGTGACTTGGAAGGATGAGGCAGGAGGATTGCCAGTTTGAGACCAAAGGGAGGTAATTTAGTAAGACCTTATCTCAAAATACAAAATAAAAAAGGGGCCAGCCACAGTGGCACACACCTGTAACTCCAATGACTCAGGAGGCTGAGGCAGGAGGATTTCAGGTTGGAGGCGAGAAGCAGCCTGCACAATTTAGTGAAACTGTGTCTCAAAGAAAAATTATAAATAAGGACTGGCCAGGCATGGTGGCATAGGCCTGTAATTCCAGCAACTTGGGAGGCTGGAGGCAGGAAGATCACGAGTTAAAGTCTAGAGGCAGCCTGCATAATTTAGCAAGACTCTGACTCAAAATAAAAAGTAAAAAATGGGCTAGGGGGTGCGGTTCAGGGGTACAGGGTTTGCAAAAGATATATGAGGCCCTGGGTTCAACATCCTAGTACTGCAATCAATCAGCCAATCAATCAATCAATAAATGCATACAAAAAAGTACTAGGGATGTAACACGGTGGTAGAGTGCTTGCCCAGTACAAGGCCCTGGGTTCGATCCCCTGTACCACAATTAATTAATTGCATTAAAAAGAGGTTGAGGGTGCAGCTCGGTGGGAAAGCCTTTGCCTAGCATGCACAGGGCTGTTGGTGCAATCCCTCACCTCCAGCAATGGTGGAAAAAAACCCAAAACAACAGCAACAAAAAAACCTCTACAACATGGGCAGTGGGGAATCACCCATAATCACAAAGAGGTGATACGTTTCTTTTGTGGTGTTGGGCCATGTTGTCAACATAATTATCATTGCGAGGCCTGTTCATGGGTCAGGTGAAATTCACCTCCGACACAGAAAGCTCCTTTTAGATCTTCCCCCTTCCAACCTGTCATCCATTCTACTGCATTTCATTGCAGGTAGAAGGATGCTGTTGAGGCTGAATTTTGACATTGGCTGCAGTTCGATGAACTGGTGAGTATTCCCAAAGGGACATAGTCTGGAATAAGTTACTACACTTAGTTGTTGTTGGGTGCCATCAAATCAGATCTGACTCACAGTGACCCTGTGTACAACAGAATGAAACACTACCCAACACTGTGTCGTGCACATGATCTTTTTACGTTTGAGCCCAATGTTACAGTCACTGTGTTTCTTCTCATTGTGAGTTGTGTCACATTAGCAAAAGGAGGTCCCAAAGGCTTTACTCCATTCTTGTCATTAAGGTTGACTCTACTTTGCAGAGGTAACTCTTCCTCAGTTTTCTCTTGAATGCCTTTCACCCTGAGGGGCTCATTTTCTGGCACTATATTCAACACTGCTTCTCTGCTATTCATAGGGTTTTCAATGGCTAATTGTTTCAGAGGTGGGCTGCCAGGTCCTTCTCCCTAGTCTGTCTTAGTCTGAAGGCTTAGCTGAAACCTGTCCACCATGAGTGGCCCCGCTGGTATCTGCAATACCGATGGCATAGCTCTCAGCCACACAGCAACATGCAGCCCCACAGCACAACAAGCTGACAGACATGTGAAGTTCTTCCCTAAATGTTCTGGCTTCAAAAGCAGAGTATGCAGTAGATATTATGATTTCTTTCCTTAAAAACTATAATTTTATTTCTTATTTTTTTCATTTTAAAAATAGTATTATACAAAATTTGATACTACAGCTGTTAATTTTTGTGTATTTCCTTTTAGGGTGTTTTGTTTTGTTTTGTTTTGTTTTTTTTGACAGGGTCTTGCTCTGTAGCCCAGGCTGGCCTCTAACATGCAATCTTCCTGCCTTAGTCTCCCAAGTGCTGGGATTACAGGCAGGTGCCACCACATCTGACTCCTGTTAGTCTTTTTTCCTTTTATTTGTTATATTTTAAGTTTATTTTTTTTATTTATTTATTTTGTGTGTGTGTGTGTGTGTGTGTGTGTGTGTGTGTGTGTGTGTGTGCGTGTGTGTGGTGCTGGAGGTTGAACCAAGGGCCGCGTGCTTGCATGCTCTGCAAGTGCTGGACCACTGAGCAGCACCCTCAGCCCATTTTTTCAGTTTTTGAGACAGGGTCTCGCTAAATTATGCAGACTGCCTCTGGTTTCGAACTTGCGATCCTCCTGCCTCCGCCTCCCGAGCTGCTGGGATTACAGGCGTGTGCCACCGCGCCCGGCTCTATTTTAGGTTTTGTTGTTTTTTTTTAAATGGCTGCTGTGGCATATGCTGGGAAAGCCACTGAGCTGTACCCCCAGCTGCTTTATTTTTTATTTTGAGACAGGATCTAGCTAAATTGTTTCTGGCCTCAAACTTTCCACCTTCCTGCCTCAGCCTCCAGAGTCACTGGGATTACAGGTGTGAGCCACAGTGCCTGGCTCACTTGTTCCTTATATTGATGTTGAGGAGCAAATCATACCAAAAAGTGTATCTTGATTTAGTGGGTTATTTTAGGGGTATTGAGGTTGCAACACAATCTACCACTGAGCCACATCCAGGTCCCTAAATGGAGTTTTTTTTTTCTTTGTAGCAAATGATGTTGTTGTTGTAAGATGCAGTCGAGTCGGTGTCTGACTCATAGCGACCCTACCTACAACAGGCAAAGCACTATTGTCAGTGCTTCTCTGCTGTTCATAGGGTTTTCAATGGCAGATTGATTTTTAGTAGCAGGTTGCCAGGTCCTTCTCCCAAGCCTACAGTATCTGATGTTCCCAGGCGGTCTCCCATCCAGGTACTAACCAGGCCCGACCCTGCTTAGCTTCCAGGATCTGAGGGGATCGGATGCCACAGGGCTACGGCTGCAGGCTTGTAGCAAGTAGATTAATATAATTTCTATCCGTAATTTTAAATCATGAATGAGATTCCACCAAGTAGAAAGTGTGGGTAGGTAATGTGTGTATGATATGTATGTCTATGAATGTATGTTCCCGCCGTTCACAGTGGCTCATGCCTGCAATCCTGGCAACTCCAGAAGCAGAGACAAGAGGATCGCACTTTGAGGCCAGAGGCAGCCTGTGTAATTTAGTGAAATCCTGTCTCAAGATAAAAAATCAAAAATGGATGGGCTGGGAGTGTAGCCCTGTGGTAGAGTCCTTGCAAAGCATGTGCAAGGCCCTAGGTTTAACCCCCAAGTACCATAAGAAATCTAAAATAAATAAATATATGTTCCCTTCACAGCCATTAGTTATTTTTGCTATTTTATTACACTCCATGTCATAAGGCAAATATTTTAATTACGATGACAGATATTTATATTTCAAAGACATTCATTTGACCTTGAGGTAAGATGCAACTTACACTGTCAATGTAAGAATTTAATTTCAAAAATCAACTTCAAAGGGTTCATAATCAGAAATTGTGAGTCAATAGAAGCAACTGGAAGGTAACAATTAGAGAAGAGCTCATTGCCCAGTCCCCTGGACACCATCTGCACAGAAGGCTAGGCAGCCATTACCAATGAGGATCATAAAGACAATGTCCTGACATGAAACACCACTCCTGTCACACCGTTATGTCAAAAAGCAAAACCAAAAATGCCATGTACCAATGGGACAAAAAAAAAAAAATTTTTTTTTACATGCTATATGATTGTTTACCACAATGCCTGTTGTTAGGTGCCATCAAGTCAGGTCTAACTCATAGCAACCCTATGTACAACAGAATGAAACACTCCCCAATTCTGTACCAGGCACATGATCTTTTTTATGTTTAAGCCCATTGTTGCAGCCACTGTGTCAATCTATCTAGTTGAGCATCTTCCTTTTTTCGTTGACCTGTCACTCTCTCAAACATGATGTCCTTCTCCAGGGGTTGGTCCCTCCTGAAACATGTCACTCAGAAAATATTCAATAACAATGTTTGTTGTTGTTGTTGTTAGGTGCTGTCGAGTTGGTATCCAACTCATAGCGACCCTATGGACAACAGGCGAAACACTATTGTCAGTGCTTCTCCACTATCCATAGGATTTTCAATGGCAGAACAATGGTAGGTACTTTTATTTCTTTTCACTATTGGGGCGTTGAACCTAGGGCCTTGTGCATGTTAGGCAAGCACTCCATCAGCCCCTTTTGAATTTATTTTTTATTTTGAGATTGGATCTCACTAAGTTGTGACCTGCTTTTGGCCTTGAATCTGTGATTCTCCTGCCTCAGCCTCCCAAGTTGCTGGGATTACAGGTGTTCATTACAGCACCCAATAGTGGGTATTATTTTAAATTAGTTGCACAGAACACTATAATTTTACATATCAAATATTTTTAATATTAAGTTTTATTTAAAATTTTGATAATAATGCAAAATGAACAACCCAATACAAAAATGGAATTGAAAAATAGAAAAAGGATATGAACAGACAGTTCTCATGGGTAGAAGCACAAAGAGTCAAATGGAAAAATGTTCAGAGAGCCGGGCGCGGTGGTGCATGCCTGTAATCCCAGCGGTTGGAGAGGTAGAGGCGGGAGGATCGCAAGTTCGAGACCAGAGGCAGTCTGCGTAATTTAGTGAGACCCTGTCTCAAAAAGTAAAAAAAAAAAAAAAAAAAAAAAAAAAAAAAAAAAAAAAAAAAAAAAAAAAAAAAAAAAAAAAAAAGGGCTGAGGACGCACGCAGCTCAGTGGCCCAGCACTTGCAGAGCCTGCAGGCACGAGACCCTGGGTTCAACCCCCAGTACCACAAAAAAAAAAAAAAGAAAGAAAAATGTTCAGAGAAAGGTAAGTTATAATCCCTCTGACATACCATTTTAAATCTACCAGACTAGCAAAGTCTGAAGAGTTTGATAACACCGCGCTGTGAGAGTGTGGGAACACAGAGGCTCTCCTACCATGCTTAGGAGACTGTAAAGTATGGCCAGCCATTTGACAATATTAACTAAACTTAAAATAGGTATGCCAGGCTTGGGATGTAGCTCAGCAATAGAGTATTTGGCTAGCATGTGTAAGGCCCTGGGTTCCATCCCCAGCACTGAAAAAAGTGGGAAAAAAATCAATTGCACATGCGTAAGCTGGTGCAGTGGTACCCATCTGTTTTCCCAGCTGCTTAGGAGGCTGAGTCAGGAGAATCACTTGAGCCCAGGAACTTGAGGTCAGCCTAGGCATCATAGTGAGCCTCTGTCTCCTGTTAAAAAAAATTAAAAAATAAAAAATAAATCCAATTCTAGGTATTTATCCTCTAATCTGGATGGCACCTGACAATAACAAAATCCTCTAATCTACTTAATTTTACTGCAAAATAACACAAAAAAGTTCTGTTTATTTAAGCATTAATGTAATACCAACTGGCTGGAAATGATCTAAATGTCCACTAATGGAGGGTTTGTTTCAAAATTCAACACAAAAGAACATTCTGTAGCTTTTAAAAAGGGGAAGCCATCTGTGCATGGTGGTGCACACCTGTAATTTCAGCTCTTTGGGAGGTGAAGTTAGGAGGATCATGAGTTCAAGGCTAGCTTGGGCTACATGGAAAGAACCTGCCGAAAGAGAGAGAGAGAGAGAGAGAGGGAGAGAGAGAGAGAGAGAGAGAGAGAGAGAGAGAGAGAGAGAGAGAATCTCTCAATATCTGAATAAAGTAACATGTTTTAAAATAAAATTTTATTAGTGCATATTAATTTTCAGAATATTTTCATACATGTACATGATGTGCTTTGATCATAATCACCTCCCCATTACTTTCTCTTATCCTCCCTTCCCCCTTCTGCTGGTTCCTTTCCTCTTCCCAAATAGTCCCCTTTCTACTTTCATATCTTTTTAGTTGAGATTGCAGGTATGAGAGGAAATGTACAATATTTGTATATTTCTAAGTCAGGCTTATTTCGTGTGACAAGATGATCTCCAGATTCATTCATTTTCCTGCAAACAACATGATTTTATTCTTCTTTATGGCTGAATAATACTCAATTGTGTTTACGTACCACATGTTCTTTATCCATTCATCTCTTATTGGGTACCTATGCTGATTCCATAACTTGGCTATTATGAATAATGCAGCCATAAGCATGGGTGTGTATCTCTCTAGTAAGCTGACTTGGATTCCTTTGAGTTATATACCTAAGAGTAGCACAGCTGGATCATAGGGTAGTTCTAGTTTTAGTTTCTTGAGGACCCTCCATACTGATTTCCATAGTGTCTGGACCAACTTACATTTCCACCCCCTTTTGCATCTTTTTAAATAAAAAGATAAGCCAGGCACCATGGTGCACACCTGTAATTCTATGAACTCAGGTGGTTGATGCAGGAGGATCTCAGGCTGGAGGCCAGAGGCAGCCTGCACAACTTAATAAGACTCTGCCACAAAAGAAAAAATAATTCAAAAGGGAGTTGAGGGTGTAACTCAGTTGTGGAATGCTTGCTTAGAATGAACAAGCCACGGGTTGGCTCCCCAGACCACAATAAAAAAAATAAAAAATAAGTGAAAGATAAAGCTTTTTAATTCTGTCTTGTGCAGCTTGCTTGGTTAGGGTCTCAGTCCTGGTTCTACCTCTGATTCTAAGTGTAACAGTGACGGAACTCTTTCTTTTTATTATTAATCAACTATTTAAAATTGTATATATTTATGTGCTACAATGTAATGTTATGACATATGTATATAAAGTGGAATGATTAAATCAAGCTAAATAATACATGTATCCCCTCAAATACTTTTCTGTGGTAAGAACACTTGAAATTTACTCTCTTGGCAATTCTGAAATATACAATATCATGGCTGGTTTCTTTCGGAGTTGTCCTTTGCTTGTGAGTACAGCCATGGAGTTGGATTAGGTAATCCTTAAAGTCCTTTTCACCCTATGAGTTCATTTGAAAATATTATAAATTGTTTTTAAAAGAAATATTCACAAACATTTTAAATATAAAGCTTGAAGTCAGACGCTGTGGTGCATACCTGTAACCCCAGCAGTTTTGGAGGCTAAGGCAGGAGGATCTCAGGTCTGAGGCCAGAGGCAGCCTATGCAATTTAGCAAGACCCTGTTTCAAAATAAAAAAATAGAAAAAGGGCTCAGTGATGGAGCATTTGCCTAGCATGCGTGAGGTCCAGGATCCAGCCCCCTAGTACTGCAAAAATAAATAAACAAATAAATAAATAAATCAAATTAAAATGAAGAAATTAAAATAAAATAAAGTACAGCTTGATGGATCAAAGGAAACCCACCTAGGGAACCTATACCTGGATAGAAAGTAGAAGAACATTGCTGGAATCTATGGAAACCCTTTCCAGTCACTATTACCTTGACCCCATAGATTGGTTTTGCCAAGAACAATTAAAAGCATGGGAGAGAGAGGGTTGAGGAGAGGTCAATCAATAGCTGCTATTAGGGGGCAAGAGGTTCTGATGTGCTATTATTGCACAGTAGGGTGACTATAGGTAAAATAACGTACTATACATTTCAAAAAGCTAGAAGAAAGGATTTAGGAAAGTTTCTACCATAAAGAAATGATAAATGAAGAGTTAGATATGTTTAACCTGATTTAGACATTATATAATGTTTGCGTGTATCAAAACATGACAAGGCAGCTGGGTGCAGTGCTGTTGTTGTTAGGTGCCGTGGAGTTGGTACAACAGGACGAAACACTACCGGACATTGTGCCATGCCCAGCACTATGACCGACAGTGCTTCTCTGCTATTCATAAGGATTTCAATAGCTGATTGTTTTGAGAGTGGACTGCCAGGTCCTTTTCCCAAACCTACAGCACCCAGTATTCCAAGGCAGTCTCCCATCCAAGGACTAACAAAGCCTAACCCTGCTTAGCTCCTGAGATCAGATGAGCTTGGACACCAGGATGGCATGGCTATAGATGAATGTGGTGGGACACACATGTAATCCCAGCGACTCAGGAGGCTGATGCAGGAGGATCACAAGTTTGAGGCCAGAGGCAGCCTGTGTAATTTAGCAAGACCCTATCTCAAGATAAAAAAAATAAAAAAGGGCCTGAGACTATAGCCTGGTGGTAGAGCACTTGCAAAAGTATGTATGAGGCCTTGGCTTCCACCCCCATGTACAAAAAATTAAAATTAAAAAATCACATAACCCATGCCTATAATGCCAGCTACTCAGGAGACTAAGGCAGGAAGATTTTGAGTTCAAGGCCAGAGGCAGCCTGTGCAATTAAACACGATCCTGTCTCAAAAAGAATAAAAATAAAAATAAAAAGGGGCTGGGAGGTGGAGCACTTGCCTAGTGCATGTGAGGCCCGGGGTTCAACCCCTGGTACTGAAAAATAAATGAATAAATAAATAATTGTTGTTGTTGCTCGGTGCCATTGAGTCGGTATCCGACTCATAGCGACCCTCATAGGGTTTTCAATGGCAGACTGTTTAGGGATTGCCTTGGGAGTGGATTGCCAGGTCCTTCTCCCAAATAAATAATAAGCAAATCATTTCAGCACCCTAAAATAATAAGCAAAAATTTGAGCACCTTTCTTTCCAGTCTTTGCAAGAGGTAAACACATGTTGACAGTGGGCAGTTATAGTCCACACACACCTTTGTTTCTGCTCCCTGCTAATTTTTTTGCCCTTATAAATCTGATGGAAAAAATAATCATTAATGTGGTTCCGCCTTCAGCTGCTTTTTACCAATATTAAAGGGAAAACACCATGACAGGCATTTCTAGGTGAATCACACAGGAGCAAAGTAAACACACAGATGAACTGCCAAGGGTCCACCCTAATCAGATAAAGAAAAATCCAGGCTTCTGATGTCCTGCAGGGAGCATGCCCTTGAGCTGAGTTTCCTAGCCCTCCTCGCTCCGGTCTCCCTGGCCTGGTGGCTGAAGACTGCTGGCTGTGGTTGGCAGTGGGCGGGCCTGGGCTCAGAGCGTGTGTCTTGAGCATTAGTGGAATCTGTCGGATTACTTGCTTCCTGTTCACGCTGGGTTTTTGCACCGAGTAAATGGGCAGGATGGACGCAGAGACACCCAGCCGTGTGCTTGCTGTGGAACGGGCAGCTTCGTTTCACACTTTCCAGTTTCCAGCACTGCGCGTGCCCGTAGAGCCCTTGCTTCCGTTCTGTGGAGTCTACAGATCGCTGGTTATTTAAGAAAGCATTTGCAAGGCCAGGATTCAAAGTCAGCCACAAAGTCACCCCTGGCTTGCATGCAAAGGGTAGGGGGTGGGGTAAATTGGGGGGAGGAGTCCTGAGCCCCTGCCTGCTCCCCACCCCACCCCCAGCTCCAGGAGCAGCCTCTGGGGCCTTGCTGACAGTCCAGTGTCATCAGTGATTTATGGCCCTGCAGGGCCCAGCTGTTGGCTGTGGACAGCAGCTGCTAGAGGTTAAGAGGGCCCTATGCGAGGGATTTGTCGGGGGCCAGCCCCTGTGCAGTTGTTCCCTATCGGGTCAAGGAGGCAATCGTGTTGCCAGCCTGGAAGCCAATGCAAGCTAAGGAGGAGCTGTAGCGCCCCCCCTGCCCCGACATAACACACACTCAGCCTCTCCAGCAGAGGCCCAAAGCTCTGATTTCAGCCTGGATTCTCTGGGTGACCTGCTGGTGCCAGGCGAGCTGAGCTGAGGGATGGCTGAGAAGGCCTGGCCCAGCCCTGCAGGGACATGTGGATTGTCAAAGCTGTGCCCCGCTTCCCCATGACTCTCATCCAACAAGGCCTGAGAGGAGAAGGGAGCAACCAGCTCTTTATGGACCTGCACTGCACCCCAAGCTGTCCAGGTGCTTCACTGTGCTCGCTCTCTCTCTCTCTCTCTCTCTCTCTCTCTCTCTCTCTCTCTCTCTCTTCCTCTGTGTGTGTGTGTGTGTGGTGTGTGTCTAGACAGGGACTTGCGATGTAGCTCAAGTTGGCCTGGAACTTGCTATGTAGCCCAGGGTGGCCTTCAATTCATAATCCTTCTACCTCAGCCTCCCAAGTGCTGTGATTTCCTTGCATTTACTCATCTAACCCTTGCAACAAGCTAGTGGGGTAGATTTTATTAGCATTCCCTTAAGCCTTTTGAAAATACAGATTCAGAGAGAAGAAAACTGACCAAGATCACTCAGCTAGCTGTCAGCCAGCACTTTTCACCTTTACATTATCTCAGACAGTTTGCACAGGCTGCAGGATGCCTTCTCCCCACAACCTGGAAAAGCCAGCAAGACTGTCCCCATTTGGGAGTTGAGGAAACAGCATAGGATTTTTCTGTTATCTATCTATGTATCTATCTAATTTTTCTTTTTCCTTTTTTATTTTTGCTGTACTTGGGGGCTAAACTCAGGGCCTCAGCCATACTTTGCAAGCCTTCTATCACTGAGCCGCAACCCCAGCCCCTTTTTAATTTTTTTTAATTTTGAGACAGGGTCTCGCTAAATTACACAGGCTGCCTCTGGCCTCAAACTTGTGATCCTCCTGCCTCAGCCTCCCAACTTGTTGGAATTACAGGTATGTGCCACTGGGCCCAGCAACACCAGACAGACGCTGGGCTCTTTTTCCTAATCTTTCGGCTTACCTACACTCTCTGCTGTGGGGATGAAATGAGCAGGGCCCATGGTTCACTTTTTGCTAAGGGTACAGCTGAGCCGGAGCCCTAGGGCTGACTCTGTGTCCTGCCGGTACATCCTGCTCCCTCAGCTGCCCTTTACACACCTGACCCCCTCTCCTCACTCTCTTCTCTTGGCCTTTGCAAGTTTCTGGGTCTCTCTTACCCCACTGGCTGTCCCTGTGGGGTCTCCTTTCCTGAATCACTTCCCCCTCTCCCTCCAACGTGGAGGGCTCCAGGACTCCATTTAGAAATTGCCTGCCTGGCCGGGCGTGGTGGCGCATGCCTGTAATCCCAGTGACTTGGGAGGCAGAGGCAGGAGGATCGCAAATTCAAGACCAGAGGCAGTCTGCGTAATTTAGCGAGACCCTGTCTCAAAAAAGTAAAAAAATGGGCTGAGGTGCAGCTCAGTGGTCCAGCACTGGCAGAGCATGCAGGCGCAAGGCCCTGGGTTCAACCCTCAGTACCGCAAAAAAAAAAAAAAAAAAAAAAAAAAAAAGAAATTGCCTGCCTAGCTGGGCGTGGTGGCGCATGTCTGTAATCCCAGTGGCTTGGGAGGCGGAACCAGGAGGATTGCAAGTTCGAGACCAGAGGAAGTCTATGTAATTTAGCAAGACCCTGTCTCAGGAAGTAAGGGAAAAAAATTAAAGGGCTGGGGTGCAGCTCAGTGGTCCAGCACTTGCAAAGCATGCAGGCGTGAGGCCCCGGGATCAACCCCCAGTACCACAAAAAGAAAAAAAGAAATTGCCTGCCTGTGTGTCTTTGCAGTGAGATTTCACTCATTCCCATCTATGGCCTGAGAACTTGCAATTTATTTCTCCTGCTCCAGACCCTCCTTTAAAAGGGACATACTCAACGGCTCCATTGACATTTTTAACTTTTGTTGTTGTTGTTGTTGTTAGGTGCTGTCAAGTTGGTGTCCGACTCATACTGACCCTATGTACAACAGATGAAACACTATTATTAGTGCTTCTCTGCTCTTCATAGGATTTATAACAGCTGATTGTGTTTTGGGAGTGGGTTGCCGAGTCCTTCTCCCAAGTCTACAGCCCCTGGTGTTCCCAGGCGGTCTCCCATCCAAGGACTAACGAGGCCTGACCCTGCTTAGTTTCGGAGATCTGACAGGATTAGACGCCACAGTTGTTAGGCTGCAGGCTTAACAACTTTATAGAGATATAATTCACATACCATACAATTCATCCACTTAAGAGTATATAATTCAATGTTTTTGTTGGGCTTTGTTTTGTTTTGTGGTTCTGGGGATAGAACCAAGGGCCCCATTCATCCTAGGCAAGCACTCTACCACAGGGCTATATCACCAGCCCTTAGTGGTTTCTCTAAGTTGTCCACAGAGTTATGCAATGATCACCACAATCAATTTAGAGCATTTTCATTATCCCAGAAAGAGACCCTATACCCATTAGCAGTCGCTCCCTATTTCCCCCCAACTTCTATAGGCCCTGGCTATCACTAATCTGCTGTTTCTATAGATTTGTCTTTTGGGGGCATTTCATACAAATGGGATTATACTACTGGTGTATGAGGGGGTTGAGATTTTGTTGTTGTTGTTTGTTTGTTTGTTTTTGTCTTTTGGAGACAAGGTCTTGCTATGTAGCCTAGGCTGGCCTTGAACTCATGATCTTTCTGCCTTAGCTTCCCAACTGCTGGGTTTACTGACATGCACTGTCACGTCGGGGTTATATAGTGCCTTGAACAACTGGCTTCTTTCACTTAGCATAATGTTTTCGAGGTTCATCCTGATTGTAACATGTGTTAGTACTTCATTCCTTCTCATAGCCAATCATAATCATAGTGTGGTCATACCACATTTTATTTATCCATTCATCCATTCATAGACATTCCGGTTGTTTCCTCTTTTTAGCTGGTAATGCTGCTATGAATATGCTATAAGTTTTTCTATGGATATATGTTCTTTTCTTTATCTTTTTTTTTTTTTTTTTTTTCAGTTGGTGGGGATTGAACTCAGGGCTTTGTATGTGGTAGGCAAGTGATCTATTACTGAGCTGCACTCCCAGCCACCCCCTTTCTACTTTGAGACAAGGTCTTGCCGAGTTGTACAAGCTGCCTCTGGCCTCAAATTCATGATCCTCTCGCTTCAGCCTCTCCAGTGCTGAGATTA
>VMDO01012490.1:8944-62109 GCA_007922755.1 Pedetes capensis | reverse complement strand
TGACATGCTTTTCATTGTGACATTCCCATATATGCATTTTGATAAACATTATTCATATACGTTACCCCTTACCCTCCCCTATGCTTCCCCCCCCCACCCTTCCCATCTAAGTTTCCCATCTAAGTCTTCTCTATCTTTTACTTAGTAGTATTTTTCTATATGTCCTTGGGTTCCAGTTCTGTTTAAGATAGAAACTTTTCCTGTAGTGGTATTTGTTTTTATCTTGTTAGAACAATTACATGCGATTTCTAGTCCATCTTTATTGACATCATTGTCCTCCAAGATCACCTCTTCAAGCAGTCCCCAAACCAGCAACTTCTCTACTTGGATCCACTCATTTTCTCTCTCCCTCCCTCTCTCTTCCTCTATCCCCCTCTTTTCCTCTCGCCCTCCCCTTATCCCTTCATGCCCTCATCTCCTGATTCATCCTGTTTAAACCCGTAATCCCTAGCAAATCTCCTTACTTCTCCCTCATCCACCATAAATCCAGTTAAGCGATTGGGGGGTTCTTCTCCTACCTCCACCTCAGCCACTGCACGTGGTAAGAGAGAAACACATGCAGATGATTCTCACAAGACATGTTAAGAGCTGATTTTCTGTGCCGTATACTATGTACTGGGCACAGTCTAAGCATTTTACCTGCACTAACTACTTTAATCCTCACAAAACTCACATGTGTTGGGCGCCATTTTATCCCCATGTCACAGGCAAGGAAACCAGAGCCTGTGGGGGCCACCAAGTAGCCTGTCCAAGGCTACGCAGCTACTGAGTGACAAAAGTCAGGATTTGCACTCAGGATTTGCACTCAGGCAGTCTTGTTGTAGAATCCTTTATTATTGCACACTTTTGTTCCTCTATTTCAAAGACACTCAGCATTGCCAGTCCACCCTAATACTTCTCCTCTGCTACTTTTTTCACTTTCTCATTCCTCAAGCAAGGATTTCAAACTTCCTCTCACCTCCTTCTCCCTTCCACTCTCAGCTCATGTCCATGTCCGCCTTCCTTTTAGAAAAATCCAAGGATCCATCGAGAACTTCCTCATTTCCCTCCAAATCTCCTACCAATTCACCCCCATAGGCCCCCAGGCACTCTGCCTACCCCTAACTAATTTGACTGCAGTGACCCTGTTCCTATCAAAGAACATCTCTTCACTTGCACCCCAGGCCCCTCCCCTCTTACCTTCCAAAATGCCCTGGTCGTGGGTACAGTTGCCCACTCTCACCTTTTTGAAAAATGTTCCTACTTGGCTGTCACGATGCCACACTACCAAATTTCCTCCAGCATCACTCACTACCCTCCTTCTCAATCTCCATGGCTGATTTCCAAGGCCCTTCTCTTTTTTAATCTCCCCACACCCCCAAACGGGCAGTTCTTTGCCTTTATATCCCGTCTACTTGCCAAGTCTTAACTCTAGGTTCTATCTTTCCGCTCAAATCCAAACCTACTCATTTAACTGCCACTTCTAGATGCTCATTTGGATGTCTAAGATGATCTCAAACTTTTTGTGGCTCGAACAAACTCATGGCTTTGCTCCCTAAAATGTTTCTCAGCCTCTTGCATCTCAGGGAGAGGCAACATTGTACACCACGTTGCTCAGTTCAAAAATCCGAGTGGTCTCTGCTTCCTCTCACGTCTTCACGAAGTTTGTCTGGTCCAATACCCTTCCTCAAACCCTGCCATGATTCAACCTCTCTGTAATTCCAGCCTAGTCCGAGACACCAGCTTCTATTGCCTGAACCACTAGACACCTGCTAACCAGTCCTCCTGCTTCCACTCTGGCTCCCCAACGATGCCTTCTCCATAAAGGATCCAGGCTGATGCCGTTTGAACATCAGTTGGATCAAATCTTTCCCCTGCCTGTCACCCCAAGGGCTCCCTTTCCCATTTAGGATTCTGCGCAAATTCCTTACCTGGGCCTACAAAGCCTGCCTTGCTCAGGTTGCTGCCTGTCCCCCAGCCTTAGCCAGAGCCACTTTCCTCATCCCCTACAGCTCCTGTCCCTGCTGACCTTCATCTTTTCTTTCAGCACGTCAGGTTTGTTCCTACCTTAGTCTCCTTCCCCAGCTACTGCCTCTGCCTGGGATGCATTTGCCCCTGATATCCACATGGGTTGTCCCTTCCTATGAGTCAGGACTTAGCCTAAATATCACATCCCTGGTGAGGCCTTTCTGGACTACCTACCGTAGCCACCGCTCACTATCGCTTCTGTCTTAATTCTCTGCCTAGCTCCACCCTGCACGACACCTCAGATGGCTTACCCATTACCCACTTTCCCCTAACCAACTAGAAGGTAAGTTTCACAGGAGCCAGGATCTCACCTGCTATCCTCAGGCACTGGGATAAAATTCAGTAGATAAATGGATGGTACTGCAATTGCTGCAGGTAACTTCCCTTTAAAACTCCAGGAATCATGGGAACACAACCATCCCACAGTTACAGACTTGTCCAGGACACCATGAAGACCATGACACCATGAAGACCATGGAAGAGCTGACTCTACCATGGCCTCCATGAGAGAAGGTCAAACTTTAAAAAGGAGAGGTATTATCCTAAAAATATAGCAACAAATACAATTGACAGAAAGGCAGATGTTCTAGTCCTGGCACTGCTCCTTACTGCCCTTAGGTGGACAAGTCATTTGCCTCTCTCTCTCTCTCTCTCTCTCTCTCTCTCTCTCTCTCTCTCTCTCTCTCTGAGCCTCATGTTTTCCACATAAGGAAAAAGTGAATGCATGCTACACCTCCCTCCTTGTGAGATTATTGTGAAAACTGAACGTGTCGTGCGAAGTGCCTGGCACACCACAGTAAACAGCAACAACTCAACACTTGGGGACATGGCAGCTCCAAATCCGGGCTTCACTGAAATGTAAAATGAAACCTTGACTAATATGAAATAATCCATGTGGCCTGATTGTACCAAATTCCAGTGGAATCCCTCATCTATTTTTCCTTCTAGCCTCCATTTCCATTCCTCGCCCAGCATGTGGCCCATCTCCTTCACTCCTATGAACCATGACTGGGTCTTAACACCACCAAATGAATCACCTGAGCATCCTCTCCATGTTGTTAGCGGCTGTCATCCTTTCCACTTACCTGTTTTCTTCCGCCATGTTGTTGTTGTTAGGTGCTGTCGAGTCAGTGTCCGACTCATATCAACCCTACGTACAACAGGCGAAACACTATTGTCAGTGCTTCTCTGCTGTTCATAGGGTTTTCAATGGCTGATTGTTTCTTGGGAGTGGGTTGCTGGGTCCTTCTCCCAAGCCTACAGCACCTGGTGTTCCCAGGTGGTCTCCCATCCAAGTACTAACCAGGCACAACCCTGCTTAGCTTCCGAGATCTGTCGGTATCGGATGTCACAGGGCTACGGCTGCAGGCAGGATGATGACACTGCATATTAAACAATTGTTTTAAGTAAAGCATAGCACAAAATGAAGAGCATGAGTTCAGGCCAGGCCAGGAACTTAGCGATTTGATCAGAAATAAGATACTTAAATTCATAATCTTAAAGTTTCTCACCTCTAAAAAAGAGGGAGGAAGAAGAGCTATCCTTGGATTATTGAGCACAGGGCACAGTCACATAGTGTCTCTTGATTGGACTTTTATCATCATGGTTAATATGCAGAGCGGTGGTATCTTCCACAATGCCAAAGTAATGTGGTCCAATGGTCAGGCTTGAGAAATTAATAACAAAATTCATCGCACTGAAAAATGAACCCCGACATGGAAAACAACAGAAGAGATTTCTAGTAGTAGGAGATCAGAAGACATGCTTAGGGGACTCTGCCACAGCCCTGCTGCCACATTGCTATGCCCACATCACTTATCCCATCCCTCCCAAACTGCCTTTCAAGTCCAACAGTCCTGTTTGTACCATCTTCTCACCCAAAGACTATTCTCTGGGCCTGATCCCTGAGCCTAGGCAGAGCCGAGGCATTTGCAGCCATGCATGTGTACATCTGCACGTAGATGTACCTACTCCTACACAGGATGTCCACATTGTCCTTGGCATGAGAAAGAGCCTACAGGCCACACACACGCATGCATGAGTATGTGAACATGCGTGAACATAAACACACATACACATACAGACACCTGGGTGACTCTCCAAGGTCACCAACCATGTCTGCTGTGCCACCCACCTACCATCGCCATCTTTGACATCCCTCATCCCAGCAGAGTTCTATTTCTCTTTTCAGCTCTCTGCAGCCCTTGTCTAGAATGACTTAAAAAGCATAACTGGGCCAAGAAGTCTTGCCAGGTTCATTCTGGAACTAATCCGGGACTTAGGTATGCAAACAATGTTAAAGTGGACACAGGGTGGAGCAAAAAAGTTGGAGTCAGGAGAACGAGTTTTAACATCCAGATTCACGTCTTTCTGTCTAATCTTAAGCAGCTTCCTGAATCTTTCTGAACCGCAGTTTCTTCATTTTCAAGATGGGCAGCATCCTGCCTCACAGGAGGTGATGCTGATCCAATTAATGTGGGTGAAAGTATTTTGGGGTCCATGAAGAACTTTATAAATGCCGGCTTTTGCAGTGAAAACCAAGAATCCTGAACTATCAGTGTAAATTTTATTCTCTGATTTATGACTGGGGCTTGTTTTGGTAACAAGAAGATAAATAACACTGCTCTCCAGGATGAGGATGAGAGGGACGCCAGAAGTGTCGGGGCAGAAGAGTCATGCTGTTCAGGGAGTGACAAAGACCATAAACGGGGACTGGCTGGTGTTGATGGAGTCTTGGATTCCCCTTCTTTCCTTAAGGTGGAGGGGGGGTGGGGCATACATTAAGTGTAACCAGTTCAGAAACTCAGGAATGCTATGCCAACAAAGGAATCCACCTCCCAGGAATCATGGTAAACACAGAATTCATTTCCTCCCTGCTGCTCCCAACCCATGGCTCAGAACTGCTGGGTAACAAGGACCACAGACTAAACAAAAACTGGATAGCAGCTGGATCCATAAGGCAGACTGCAAGATGGTGCCCAATGATCTCACTTCCTGCTGTTCACATCTTTGTGAGATTCCCCACCCTGTGATTATGAGCTGTGTCCAGGGACTTTTCACTTCTAACAAATAGAATGTAGTCAAAGTAAGAAGATGTCGCTTCAGAGATTAGGTTATGAGAACTTTGCCTTCCATATTGAGTGCTCTCTTGCACATGCTCTCTGTCATTCGTTCTGAGGGACAGCAGCCGCCATGTCCCAAGCTGCCCCACATGGCAAGGAACTGACAGAGGTTTCCAGCTAACTGCCAGCAAGAAGTCGTGGCCCTTGATTCAACAGCTTGTGAGAAACTTAATCTTGCCAATAACCAGGTGAATGAACTTGGAGGTAGATTTTCCTCCCATTGAGCCTCCAAATAAGACCACAGGTAGCCCCGACCAAAACTATGATGGTAGCTTTGGGGAGAGATCGTGAGACAGGCAGACAGTGAAGGCACACCCAGATTCCTTCACTGTGAGATTAAAATGTTTGTTTTTAAAAAAACAGCTAAATTTTGGGGTGGGCTGGGTGGGGTGGGTTTAGCTCAGTTGGTAGAGGCCCTCGGTTAGATCCCCAGCACTGCAAAAATGGGAAAAGACATGGCAGTCCACTCCCAAAGCAATCTCAAAACAATCAGCCATTGAAGACCCTATGAAGGTTGCTATGAGCCAGACCCGACTCAATGGCACCTAACAACAACAACAAATTTAGGGGTAGTTTGTTACACAGCAAGAGATGACCAATACAAGATCCTTACCAAATGGTTCAAGGAAAAATCCCACCCATGAGACTGAGGCAGAGAAGGGCTTCCCACTCTGGCAGTTGTGGAAGAAATTTCACTAGATAATCCCTGCTTCTTCATTCCTCTCTAGAGGACAACACAATTTTTCCCTAAAAGAAGTGAACTTCTGTAAGTAAGGATTTTGGCCTTTCACATACTATAGAAATGAAGGTGCCATTCTGACAAACATGATTTTGATCAGACAGCCAACCTGTACAGCACCTTTATCTTTGAATTGATCCTCTTGGTTTTTCTAAAGTTCTCTATATCTTTGTTGTTGTTGATGTTAGGTGCTGTGGAGTCAGGTCCAACTCATAGCAACCCTATGTACCACAGACAAAATACTCCCCAACACCTTGCCATGCCCGGCACTATGTCAGTGCTTCTCTGCTTTTCATAGGGTTTTCAATGCCTATCTGTTTCAGGATTGCTTTGGGAGTGGGCTGCCACATCCTGCTCCTGTTTTTTCCCTGCTGGGGATCAAACCCAGGGCCTCACAGAGCACAGAGCAGCTCTCTACCAACTGAGCCAAACCCTGTATCTTTAGTGCTACTGATAGACCAACCCTTAATAAAGAGAAGGATGTCCCGTAGGTCCCCAGTGGTGGCACAGTCATCGCTTTCAGAGATGCACTAGTTACAGGTCACTACAACCAGGTTCCTTACTGCACGGTGCTGAGCCATCTCACCAACAGCCTTGGGGACAGGTCTTGCCAGGCCAACATCCTAGTCTCCATGTCACCTCACTTCTGTATACCTCACCTTCCTCCAGGGTAAAAATAAGGATTGGGGTCTGGGCACCCTGTCTCCCTCCCAGCACTGCCCTCCTGACTGTCCTGGAAACCCCTTGCACAGCAGCACCTGGAATGCACTAAAGTTTCCTAACATGGCACCAAATGAATCCCTGATGCACCCGACTTCTGGGTTTATACTAACCAAGAAAAGAAAGCTGGCCCTGACCTTCCAAACTCAGCTTGTTCTCATTCCCAGATGCCTCTCAAAGGAGAAAAGCTAACTTTTGCCCTCTAGGGTGGGAAACCCGAAAGGCACAAGCACTGAGCTCTTTGAATGGAGACCACAACAAACCCCTCCCAGGCACGGAGCCCGCAGAGCCGGCGCTGACCCCTCTTTCCATCCGCAGAGTGGAAACTGTAGACACAGAAGGTGCCCAGACGGACCCTGCTTTCACGCCCTTGCCAACTGCCATAAACCCTTTTCTGTCCCGTTGGACTTGCAACGTGGAGCCAGAAATCTGGAAGAATTTAACACCCCGTCGACGCAGACACAGGAAAACATTGTTCAAAGTAAACACTGGAATCCCTCCCTCATCATGCAGGAATGTGGAGCCGGCAGGGTCTGAGCTCAGCAGCTTCTCAGAAAAGCCCCCGCTAAGCCCTGCAGAGCAGGGGGGCGGGCCAGGGCCCCCCCAAGCCGGTTTCTGGCAGTCACAGAAACCAGGCTGGGGAGTCAGCACATAGGGCTTCCCCACTCCTGTGGAGGCACAGCAGTGCTGTCTGCAGCCTCTGACTAAAGAACCCATTTATCCCCACAGGACTCAGCCGGTGTGCAAGACCCAGCATCGCCCTTGACCTTAAGAAAGGCAAAGGAAACAGAGTGCCCTCGTGGAGAGGACAGGGGTTCAGGATGCGGTAGGACTTTCCATTTCCTTTGCCTCCCAGAGGCTGTGAGAGAGTCAATTTTCCTCAGGAAGAAAGAAGCCTATGTGCAGGGCGCGGGAGCAGTGCTCCGAAGCAGAAGATGTGTGTGCTCACTGCATGGGATGTGGCCACGGCTTCCCTTTGACTGATCCTTAACTAATTCCATCTCTCCAAGCCGCCTGCCAAGGTTGCCACCCCACTTCCTCTAACTCTGGAAAGTGCAGAGAAAGGGCTTGCTTTATCCAAGGGCTATAAAATCTATCCCAGAAAGCTGTTTCGGGTTTAACCATTCATGTAACTGTTTTCCTCTACCTAAAATGCAGCCTGAATTCCCCTCACAAAGATGCAGGCCTGAATCAAATGACTGGAAAGCCTTCCACAGTTGGAGTGTAGGAGAAAATGTAGAGTTAGGAATGGTTCAGGGGGAGGAATGAAAAAAGTCCAGACATGGTCACTGCTATGATTTGAATGTCTCCACCAAAACACACGTTGAAATTTAACCCCTATTGGGAAGTATTAAGAATGATTAGGTCCCGAGGGCTCTGTTCTCACCAATGGACTCATCCATTTATGGATTAATGAATTAGTGGGCTAGTGGGTTATCTTGAAAGTGGGTCTATCACTGACTGACTTTACAGAAATAGAAAAAATGATCCAAAAATTCATATGGAACCACAAAAGACCATGTATAGTCAAAACACTTTTAAGCTGCAAATCTAATGTGGATGGAATCACAATTCCTGACTTCAAGCTATACTACAGGGCAGTGGTTGCAAAAACAGCTTGGTACTGGCACAAAAATAGGCCCAAAGACATCTGGAACAGAATAGAAGTCCCAGAAATACCTCAACACACCTATAACCACCTGATTTTCGACAAAGGAGCAAAGCAAGTAATCTGGAGAAAGGACAGCCTTTTCAACAAATGGTGCTGGGAAACATGGTCATCTGCATGCAGAAAAATGAAAGTTTACCCACATCTCTCAACATACATGAGAGTTAACTCAAAATGGATAAAAGATCTCAACATAAAACCAGAAACTTTAAAACTTATGGAAGGCAAGATAGGCAGTACACTCCATCATATAGGCATAGGAAAGTATTTCCTTAATAGGACTCCAATTGCTCAAGAAATTGCAACAAGAATAGATAAATGGGATTACATGAAATTAAAAAGCTTCTGCACAGCAAAAGAAACAATTAACAGAGTCAAGGAAACCCCCACGGAATGGGAAAAAATATTTGCATTTTATACATCAGATAAAGGTCTAACTACTAGAATTTATAAAGAACTCAAGAAAAAATCTCCCAAAAAAACAAATAACCCAATACACAAATGGGCAAAGGAACTGAGTAGACAGTTCTCAAATGAAGAGGTCCATAAAGCCATGAAACACATGAAAAAATGCTCATATCCCTAGCCATTAGGGAAATGCAAATTAAAATAACTCTGAGATTTCACCTTACACCAGTAAGAATGGCCAAGATCAATAAAACAAATAACAACAAATGCTGGCGAGGATGCAGCAAAAAAGGAACACTCTTACATTGTTGGTGGAGCTGTAAATTGGTCCAACCACTGTGGAAATCAATATGGAGGTATCTTAAAAAGCTGAAAATAGATCTACCATATGACTCAGCTATAACACTACTGGGAATTTACCCAAAGGGAGATTTGTCATCATACCACAGAGACACCTGCATCTCCATGTTCAATGCAGCACTTTTCACAATAGCAAGGATATGGAATCAACCAAAGTGCCCTTCAACAGAATGGATAAAAAAACTATGGTACATATACACAGTGGAATACTACTCAACAATCAAGAAAAATGAAATAAGGTCATTTTCAGCAAAATGGATGGAATTAGAGAAAATTATTCTAAGTGAACAAACACAAGCTCAGAAAGAGAAATACCACATGTTCTCACTCATATGTGGGAGCTGAATCGAAATTATGGGAAGGAAAAATCCTATTCAAAGGTCGGATCAAAATAAAATGAAAAAATAAAAAACCTAAGAGTGGTGTCAATATAAATGGTCTAGAAAATGCATGCAATTGTTCTGACAAGATAAAAACAAAGTTCACTACAGGAAAAGTTTCTACCTTAAACAGAGCTGGAACCCAAGGATATATAGAAAAATATTGCCAAGTAAATGATAGAGAAGACTTAGATGGGGAGGGTAGGGGGGGACATACAAGAGGGTAAGGGGGAACCTATATGAATAATGTGCATCAAAATGCATATATGGAAATGTCACAATGAAAAGCATGTCAGAATGAATCACATTAAGGTGTACATTAAAAATTTCCAATTAAAAAAAAAAAAAGAAAGTGGGTCTGTTACAGGAGCCAGTTTGTCTCTGACTCACCATCAGATGCCCTCTGCCATTGTATGCTGTACCAGGAAGGCCCTCACCAGAAGCTAGGAAGATGCTGGCACCATGCTCTTAGACTTCCTAGTTTCTAAAACCATGAGCCAAATAAACTTCTATTCTTTATAAATTACCCAGACTCAGGTATTTTGTTATAGCAACAGAAAACAGACTAAGACAGCCTCTTTGCACCAAAAGCTCTGAGTAGAGCTCTACTCATGGAGGAACTGCCCAAAAGTTTAGGGTCAACAAGGGCAGCAAATCAGGGCTCTATGAAGTGGACCAAAGGAAAAATCCATTACCTGTTCAGCATGGTAGCCCATCTGTTTCTGACCCTCACCACTGCCTCACTGGACAGACATGGCAAACATCCCATTCCTGAGGGATTCACCAAAGGCATATTTAATCTACTCATTTATAAAAATTTATCAAGTGCTTCAGACAGAGCGGCAAGAAGAACACTGTGCGTAATCCAGAGCAGAGGTCACCCAAGGGTGGTCCTGGGGCCAAGAGCAGCAGCAGCAGGAGAGGGATCTCGCTGGAAATGCAATTTCAATTCCTGATCCCACCCTAGCCACTAAACCAGAAACTCTGGCAGCAAGGCCCAGCCATGTATTTCACAAACATTCCAAGGAATTTGTTGCCCACCAAAGTCTGAAAATCATTGACCACATCTGTCACCACTTATATTTGATAATGGAGAAAGTTCAAAAGTGTAATGATTTGCTTCGGGGCGGTCAGAGAAATGACATATGAGTGTTCACGCACTCCGAGACCCAGATTAGCCATGCCAAACTGTGGTGTCATTGGAAATTTTTATTGCAATTTCAGACATACTTTTTCCACCTTAGTTTGGTCACACTTTAGTGGTTATTTCTAAAGCTTTCTTTTGGGGGTGGGGGGTAGCAAGTATTTTTATTAAAAACCTGCATATTCTTCCATGTGAGAGTTCCATTAATCTACTGTTTTCAGGGTGACTAAATTCACATGCATATTTAACATGTGTTCTATCTTGAAGCATAAAACGTAATTTAGTTTTATAATAAATTAAACCCGACACACTCTGATACAGACATGAATAGGGGCTACCGAAATATATTTTTCGAAAACAGCCATATATTTTGTGTATGTGAGATCCTAAGTATTCAGAGAAAAAGGATTTGTTCTCACAATACTCAACTCAAAACCTCGTGTATATATAGGCAATTAATTTATGCAATTCAATGATTACGGATACCCTTAGTTACGGATACCCTTAGTTATGGGTCAGTATGAAATGAATTATAGCTTTCCTTTGACGAGGCAGGATGCTTCCCTCCACTCCTAACAAAGCAGTGAGTGGGATTTCCTTTGACTTGCTGCACCCTCCCTGGGGTACCCTGCTGTTCTGTTGGGAGGCAGCCCTGAGAAGGCTGTTTGTCCTGACATCCTCCGGGATCCCCTCTTATCTAATTCTTGGGGGCATCAAGGAGAATATGCAAGGGTTCAGTTTTGTTTGCTTGCTTTTTGCGGTACTTAGGGGCTGAACCCAAGGCCTTGACATTCTTCGCAAGAGCTCCACCACTGAGCTGCACCCCCAGTGCATTTTTTACTTTTTATTTGGAGACTGTCCCACTGAGTTATGCAGGCTGCCTCTGGCCTTGAACTTGCGATCTTCCCGCCTCCACCTCCCTCATCACTGGGATTACAGGCATGTGCCACTGTGCTCAGCCTACAAGTAACCTTTTCAAGTTGAGTTGATTTTTAAATACAGAACCAACCAGCGAAATAAAACTTCCTTCTTGCATTCTGCAAATGACCTCCACCTTGCTAAGCTCAGCCAGCTACTTCCTGTTGAGTGCTCATCACCAAACTCTGGCTCTTCCCCCCACCTGGCACCATCCTCGTCACATTTATTTTAGAAATAAACAATGGAAATTGAGAATCAAAGAAAGGCCAACCGCTCCCCAGGCAACAGGCCCAACCTGCTGCGCACTCCTGGTGTTTGGTTTCACCCCTGCACTTCCTGAGACTCCACCAAGGGCTCCTCCTTCCTCCCTGACTTTCCAGCACATTCTGGGCTGTATGGCCCTCCAGGAGCCACAGAGGCAGGCTGCTGTGCAGATGCCACCTCTGCCGTGGACACCCCGGAGCCCACTTGCTGAGGACCGTCCGCCACTACAGGAGTCAGTGCACCTTGAAATACCTCATTCTCCATGCCCTCTCCTGAGCCTCTCTCCCCATCCGCCTCTCTAACTGTTCTCTCATCACAACACTCAGGACCCAGAAGAACCCGGGTCTAGGGCTGGTGGGAAAGTTGAGCTGAGGTCCTAAAAGCTGGCTGAAGGTTTTCAGCTGAGGTCCAAGTGAGGCAGGCAGAAGAGAAGACAAAGCCACCCTGGGAGGTCAAGCGGGAACAGAGCCAGAGGTCAGGTGTCCACAGTGACCAGGACCTGATATCATGCACGGTGTGGCATGGAACCTCAGAGCTGGACAGATGGCGTCAGACAGTGCCTGGGGGCGTCTTGGTGCTGGCCTGTACCAGCTCTGTGACCTTGAGCAAAGGGCTGGCCTGGCCTGGTTCTTCTCTAGGAAAGGGTCCCCAGCTTGGGGATAGCGCTGGGGATGGAGGTGGAAATGGGGTGGGAAGGGGCAAAAGACTGCAGGTCTGAGGGGCTGATGGGTCTCCATCCCAGATAGATCCTGCGGTCAGCAGTTGTCCTAGGCTTGGCGCAGCCCGAGTCACAGGAGGAAATGAGCGCCGCCCATTCGCGCAAGGGGACATCAGCCTCCAGGGAGCACCGCTGCCTTCTCTAAGCATGCTTCTTCCTTCCCTTCCTGTGCTAACGGGAGCGACGCCTGAGCCACAGCTCTAGAGGCGGCAGCCTTCCAGGCTGGGGGCTGGGCAGAGTCCCGGGCAGCCACTTCCTGCACCCCAGCCCGCCCCTCCCCAGCACCATCCAAATGTGCTTGGAGCTCCACCACGCCCCTGCTTCTGCTCTCCAACATGCCCAGGTCTCCCCTCCTCTAAAACATCCTTCCCTTGACCCCAAACTTCCCTTCCCTCTATTGGTCTCCCTTTTTTTTTTTTTTTTTTTTTTTGCGGTACTGGTGGTTGAACCCAGGGCCTCGTGCTTGCATGCTTTGCAAGTGCTGGACCACTGAGCTGCGCCCTCAGCCCATTTTTTTACTTTTTGACACAGGGTCTAAGTTATGCAGACTGCGTCTGGTCTCGAACTTGCGATCCTCCTGCCTCCGCCTGGCAAGCTGCTGGGATTACAGAGGTGCGCCACCGTGCCGGGCGTATTGGTTTCCCTTTCTCCGTCCCAGCTCCGCAGGGCATGGCTGGAGCAGCCGCTGTCTTTCTGCTCTCCCGAGGCCCAGCTAGGGGCGCCCAGTCTCCCAGCCAGCTGGCAGCCATGGGGCAGGAGAAGCCTGCAGGCTGCCACATAAGCAGAAGGGACAGCCAACCAGGGCATGGAAAATGCAGGTGACGCGCACATAGAAATCCTCCAACGCACACGGACACAGATGCCCACAGAGAGACGCACAGAAGTACAGACACACAGAGAAACACCCAGACCCAGAAATATTCGCACACGCGGACACACAAAACCACACACCGGCAGACAGATGCACACAGCAACCCGTCCCAATATGGCAGCGAAACGCCCCTGGCTCGCCGAGAGATGAGGGAGCCCCAGGGCCACGCACCATCGGAATGGGGGCTCCAAGCCTTGTGGGTGGCGGTGTCAGGAAGGCAGAGAGGACCCTAGCATTGCTCCCCCACGGCCAAGTCCAGGGCTTGGGGGCCACGTCCAGAAGCCATGGGCTTCTTTCCTATCACCAGTCGTCCCCCGTGCTCTGAATCCCACGACCCCTGGGTCCTCTCTTTGCTGCGCCCAGCCATCCTCTTGCTGCTGCCCTGAGGTGGTCAAGCAGCCAGAGCCTGTGGAGTCCACCGGGGGAAGGAAGGCCTCTGTGGCCTGCACCCCTCCCAGCACCAGGCACTCAGATGACACCCCTGAAATCAGTGTCCACGGTCAGGGAAGGAAGCGGGAGGGGGGCAGTGCGGGTCAGGAGGCCTGGAGGAAGACCGGGGCCTTGGAATCCAGGTCAGTTGTGTGGGACCCTGCTGTCCGGCCCAGGACAGCCAGTGGCCATGTCCTGGTCCCATAGCAGCATTAGAATTTGAACCCAGGAGCTCTGGCTTCCCTCGCTCTTAACCCCCTTCACCTTCTGCTTCTCTCCTGCTGACTCCCTATAGCTCAAGTGAAAAGAAAACAGAAGCTGCCAAGCTGCAGAAAGGGGCTGTGAGGGCACCGGGGTCCTACACCCCAGAAACCCTGCCCTGGAGCGAGAGCCGCCAATAAGGGCTCGGTATGGGGGCTGCAAGCCTTGAAGGTGGCAGCGTCAGGAAGGCAGAGAGGACCCTAGCATTGTTCCCCCACCCCAAGGTAGAGGACCCCCAGCCTTTGCAAGCCCAGGTGAGAAGAGTTGGAGACAGAGTCCTCTGTCTCCCTCCAGCCCAATCTATAGACCGTGGGGCCCCCATTGATCATAGGTTTCTTACTAATTTTTTATATTATTTACCAATGTCTGCTAATCCTTGTTCTGAATTATTTTTAAATAAGCAACTTGAATATTAATCACTACTTTGTAAAAACTCTCTTGGTTGTGTGGCTCTTCATTACCATCTTCCTCCCTAAGGGTTCGTAGTCCTACCTGAGCGTTCTCCTGATTCTGAGCTCTGTAGAGACTTATTCATGCATTTGTGGGGGATATTATAACATAAGTTCTTCATCCCCATCCCTCTGGGGTAAACAAACCTGCATATTTTCTAATATTTTGTTTTGTCTTTTGGCTTAAGGAGGGTTGTTGGCCACCCCCTGCACAATACAATCACCTGACATCTTTTTTCAGTATTTTGTGGTTGTTGTTGTTAGGTGCCGTCGAGTAGGTATCCAACTCATAGCGACCCTCGTAGGGTTTTCAATGGCTGACTGTTTCAGGATTGCCTTGGGAGTGGATTGCCAGGCCCTTCTCCCATTTTTGCAGTGCTGGAAATTGAACTTGGGACTTCAGAGACTGCAGAGCAGCACTCTACCAACTGAGCTAAATCCCAGCCCAGTGGCATCCAATTTTTCAGTACTAAGGGGTTAAATTTAGAGCCTCACGCATGCTAGGCAAGTTCTCTACGTATAAACTTCACCTCAGCCCCTTTCTTCCTATTTTTATTTTTTATTCTAAGACAGGGTTTCACTGAGTTGCACAGGCTGCCTCTGGCCTCGAACTCGAGACCCTCCTACCTGAGCCTCCCGAGTCGCTGGGATTACCGGCGTGTGCCACCATGCCTGGCTCACCTGACCATTTTCATGAAGATGTCCAAACCCAAGCCCTCTGCAGACAAAGTAAAACCAGAATCCTGAGGACGGGGTGGGGCTGGGACAGAGTGTGAGTGACCAGTATTGGGAACCACGGAAAATAAAGAATGCTGACACCTAGAGACCCTTTAACAAGCAGGACTGTCCCCTTGTGAGGGCTGAGACCCTCGAGGCTGCAGGAGGCTGTGTGCCCTTTTATCTTCCCCTCACCCTCCGTCTTTGGGAATGGAACGCAGGGTGCTCCAGCTTGAGGCAGGGGACTGCCCGGATTGTTACCTGCAAGGTTTCTGTGACTCCCCATCCTTCCTTGGCTATCTTGGCCTCTCCCCTGCCCGGGGCGTCTTTCTTATCACCAGTTGTCCCCGGTGCTCTGGATCCCACGACCCCTGGGTCCTCTCTTTGCTGCGCCCAGCCATCCTCTTGCTGCTGCCCCGAGGTGGTCAAGTAGCCAGGCGTCGGGGTGAATGGGGGCATTGTGACATCAGCAGTTGCCATGCGTCCCACCTGAATCCTCTGCCCTTGTCCTCCTCCTCAGGGAGCCGGCTGGCTTCAAAGGTGGGTGTTGGGTGCTTGTCGCTGCCCCCGAGATGGAAGGCCCACTATGCACGGGGCCGAGACCAGCCCCGTTCAGGGCATGATCTCACTCTCCTGGGATATCTGAACTCAGATCCATAAAAGAAATCCTTGAGTTTATTTCTCTTCAATAAGTGGTCACTGTGGCCCAGACCTGGCCTGTTCTAGAGACAGATGAGGCCAGTGACCCACTTCCTTAGTGCCAGAATCACCCAGAGGGCCCAGGAGGACCAAGACGGCCGGGTCTCACCCTCTGACTCTCTGATCCAGTAGATCTGGGATGGATCCCGAGAATCTGCTTTGCTAGCGAGCTCCCAACATTCTGAAAGAAACCGGAGAGAGACTTGCTCTAATCAGAAGGCTGTCCAGAATCAATCTCCTGCCCGCCCAGCCTGACCACCTGTCCAGGTTTGTGCACAGGGACAGTGCACAGGTCCAAACCTCACCTGCAACCTCAACCCTGGAAAACTCAGGGGACCTGGTACAAAGTGGGTTGTGAAGTCTGGCAGTGTAGCCACGGTTGTCAGTTTGAGACAGAACCCAGATCCCAACTAGGCTGGATGTCCGAGTTAGTCCTCTGGCCCCGTTGCTAAATCCCTTGAAACATCTCCTTGTCCCCATTCTCCCCTGTCCCTCCTCATTACTCCAGTGCCTGCCTTCAATTGGTCCAGCCAGGAATCGGAAGTCCCCTCACCCCTCTGGGACCAAAACAAGTCCTTGATCTATAATCAAAGCAAATGGTTCACATTCCTCAGAATCATTGGCGATGTCTCACCATTACCTCTTCTTCATGGCTTTCTGTAATCTTAAGAGCACATTGTGGAAAAAGCCCAGGACTAGGAGGCATAGAATCTATGGTTTAGTTCCAGTTTTACTATGTAATCGTTGGAAAACACGCATCGAAATTGTCCCAAAAGAATCCACCTTTCCTTAATAGCCCTGAGCCATAACCCGTCTTTGTTACTCTTCTGCTTCTCAAAAAAGTCTTTCTCGCGGGGCATGGTGGTGCATGCCTATAATCCCAGCAGCTCGGGAGGTGGAGGTGGGAGGATCACAAGTTTGAGACCAGAGGCAGTCTGTAACTGAGACCCTGTCTCAAAAAGTAAAAACATGGGCTGGGTGTGCAGCTCAGTGGTCCAGAACTTGCAGAGCATGCAAGCATGAGGCCCTGGGTTCAACCCCCAGTAACCACAAAAAAAAAAAAAAAGCCTTTCTGGAAACTTG
This sequence comes from Pedetes capensis, assembly GCA_007922755.1. Lineage (NCBI taxonomy): Eukaryota > Metazoa > Chordata > Mammalia > Rodentia > Pedetidae > Pedetes > Pedetes capensis. The sequence continues at coordinate 45,151 of VMDO01012490.1, read as the reverse complement.
CCTCTGCCCATGCTCCGGTTCCTCTTTCATTCCAGTCCTCCATTCCTTCCAGTCCCTCCTCACTCTGGCACTCAGCCTCAGCTGGGCCATGCCTCCTTGAGCCTCCTTTTTTGTGGCTCTCTGCACCTCAGTGCTTCCAACAAGCTCTCTTCCAAATCAGGGAAGGATGCTCCAGACACAGGAAGTATCACATTAGTTACAAAGCCACAGAGAGGCAGACTGGGTGTTTGGGGTGCTGTAGGGCAGCAGTCCCCAACCTTTTTGGCATCAGGGACCGGTTTTATGGAACACAATTTTTTGGCAGAGCTCAGGCGGTAATGCAAGCGAAGAGGAGCGGCTGTAAATACAGATGCCGTTATTTATTGGCTTCCACTCATCTCCCGCTGTTGTACTGGTCTGCGGCCAGGGCTGGGGATCCCTAATATAAGGAATGCTCAGGCCAAGCAGAGCAGGTGAGGAGTTAGGTTGATCGAGTCTGAGGTGGTTCTGTTCTCTCTCCTAGTGGGCATCTTTATATGGGAAGGGAAGGGCAGGGGCAGGCTTACAGTGTGACAGACAGGTAGGTGATTATCTCATGATTCCATAAGAACCTCCAAAAGCTGGACCCAAAGCCTCATGCAGATTGAAGGGACTCTGAGCTGCTTACAGATCTAGCACTGCTTATGTAATGGTGCAAGGCCCAGTTGGGAGACCAACCCTTAAACAGGATAAAGAGTCACTTCAGAGCGCCATCAGCCTCACCACCAGCCAGTGCACACAGATGGGGTTTCAGGAATCCGCCATGCTAACAACATCAGTTTCTATATTGTTCATGGTGAGATTCCAAGCCTAGAAAAGAAAATCTATGTCCTGAGTTATTTTCCTCCCACAGGGCTTGCCTGGGCTTTGAGTGTTGCCTTTGTTGTTGTTGTTAGGTGCTGTCGAGTAGGTATCCGAATCATAGCGACCCTCATAGGGTTTTCAATGGCTGACTGTTTCAGGATTGCCTTAGGAGTGGATTGACAGGTCCTTCTCCCATTTTTGCGGTGCTGAGAATCGAACTCAGGACCTCAGAGACTGCAGCGCAGTGCTCTACCCACTGAGATAAATCCCAGCCCCGGAGTATTGCCTTTAGAGAGGTGCGTTTTTCCTCCACTGTGGGCAGCACATTCCCTGCAAGTCAGAAGGATGTGCTTCGGGGCTCACCATCGGCTTCTGTTGGTCATGAGAAGGGACAAGCAAAGCAAGTGTGGGACATGAACTGGCCTCATCACTCTCATGCCTTGTAAGCTCCCAACAGGCAGGCGCTGAGCGTGGCCCCATCTTTTCATTCCAAGCAGGATGAATTAAGCACTGGAGGTTCCACAGCTAGCTCTAGATCCCCAGTGCACACTTTTTGTGCCAGCGACCGGTCTCAACTCTTTTCATGCACTAGTTTATTCCATGTTAAAATCCTTCAGGAAAAAAGGAAGCATCTACTGTTATATGTCCCATTTTACAAAATGATGAAACAAAGGCATACAGGAGTTAAGTTGTCTTCTGTCTTAGTCTATTTTCTGTTTCTATAACAAAATACCAGAGTCTGGGAAATTTATAAGGAATAGAAGTTTATTTAGTTCACTTTTCTGGAGACTGAGGCGTCTAAGAGCCTGGCACTGGCATCTGTTCACCATCTGGAGAGGGCCTTGTTTCTGCATCATAAATGATAAAGGTGAGAGAAGGCAAGCGTATCAGAAAAAGTTCATTTTTATAGCAAAATCACTCCCTCGATAACACATTAACTCATTCATCCATGAGTGGATTTATTCATTCATGAAGGCAGAGCCTCATGGCCCAACCACCTCCAAATACCATTAACATATGACTTTGGGGACTAAGTTACCAAAACATGAGTTCTGTACACACACAGGGTCGCTATGTGTCAGACCCAATTCGATGGCACCTAACAACAGCAACAAAGAGATTAACTACTCTTGTGCTTTGGGGCCATCTTCAAAACAATACAGTCAGCCCTGGCAACACAGTGACAGCACTGAGGGTCATTCATGCCAACTCTATACCCTGAATCATTCATTCATTCATCTACTCAACAAATAATTCTGCTGTTGTTGTTAGGTGCCATCGAGTCGTGTCCGACTCATAGAGACCCTCACAGGGTTTTCAATGGCTGGTTGCTTCAAGATTGTCTTGGGAGTGGATTGCCATGTTCCTGTCCCATTTTTGAGGTGTTGGGAATCAAACCTGGGACCTCAGAGACTGTAAAGCGGTGCTCTACCAACTGAGCTAAATCTCAGCCCTCACAAATAATTCTAGTAACTTTTAAAATTGTTTTTAACTGTGAGGCCATTAGGCTGGAATAGTTTCAACATCTTTGTGTTCCTATGTAATCACACTTAGCCCCAGTGGAAAGAAAAGGAAAGAAGGAAGAGAGGGAGGAAGGAGGAAGGGAGGACGGAAGAAAGGGAGGGAATTATATAAGCTTCTTCCAGAATTTGTAGGTATTTGTGAGAAATATTAATTCTATTAGATAGTCAACAGTCCAGGCAGGAGAATGTGTATCCCAAATAGTACTGTAATGACATAAAACTAAATATATCTTGTGTTATTGCACATAATCTCAAAATTCTGGAAATAATCTCAATGCTGACCAAAGAAAGATTAAAGTATGGACTATCCACATAATGCAAATTCTAAGCCACTATTTACATCAGAAAAGCAAACCTATGCATGTGATGATCACAGTATATATGCAAGTAAAAATGGCAAGGCCTTTAAAATACTACAGTCCCAAAGCAAACCACTCAACACCAAAGAAAGCAGGTTATAAATGAAATAAGGTGGGCAAAATTTGACAACTATTAACAACAAAGCCAGGCAATGGATATATGAGGATTTATTGTACTAGTCTCTCTATTTTTGTGTATGTTTAACAAAAGTCTGTAATAAAAATGTAAATAACAACAAAACACATGGTCCTGTCCTGTTTTAAAAAAAATTGTATGTGTGTTTTGTTTTGTTTTCACTTTTTATTAAAAATATTTTCAAGCTGGGCACAGTGGTACACCCCCATAATCCCAGCAACTCAGGAGGCTGAGGCAGGAGGATCACAAGTTTGAGGCCAGAGGCAGTCTGGGCAATGTAGCAAGACCTTGTCTCAAGATAAAAAATTAAAAGGTAGGGTGAGGGCACTGGGAGTACAGCTCAGTGGTACAGTACTTGCCTAGCATGTGCAAGGCCCTGGGTTCAACTCACCAGTACTGCAAATGTGTGTGTGTGTGTGTGTGTGTGTGTGTGTGTGTGTGTGCACATGCACACATATGTTTTAAGGGCTGGGGATGTGGCATAATGGTGGAGCATTCACTAGCATTTGCAAGACCCTGGGTTCAATCCCCATCTCCACACACACACAAAAAAAAAACATTCAAAATGTGAAAAATGAAAGAGTGACAAATGTGCGTTTAAGTACTATATTTGAATATGCATAGAAGGTAGGTCTTGGAATGATATGAAATTCCAGCTACCCCCAGTGAAGAGGAGAGGGAGGACCACCAGAGAGGAAGGACTTGCTTTTCACTTTACAGGAATGTTACCACAGGCCTTTATGACATATTCACTATTGTTCTTGTTGTTGTTAGGTGCCCTCTAGTCCTGTCTGACTCATAGCCACCCTCATAGGATTTTCAATGGCAGATTGTTTCGGGATTGCCTTGGGAGTGGGTTGTCACACCCTCCTCCCATTTTTGTGGTGCTGGGAATCAAACTCGGGACCTCAGAGACTGCAGAGCGGCGCTCTACCAACTGAGGTAAATCCCAGCCCCATATTCACTATAGAAAAACTAATTTTAAAAAGGAAGCCTGTGAAAAGTGGCACCGATCATCTAAGTTGTGTACTTTAAAGACAGTGAATAAGAAATCCCATCACCCCCACTCTGCCTCTTTTCCTCTGTTTGATTCATTCACAAAGAACCTTTAAGTTCCGGGTCAAAGGTCATCTTCCACAACGAGCATAGAACTCAAGGGCTCCAAAATCTTTCAAACCAACCAGCTTCAAGGTATTTTCCTTTGTCTGGTTGGTTTTTGGTTTTGTTTTGCTTTTGTTTGTTCTTGTTTTGCTTCTTGTTTTGTTTCTTGTTTGTTGTTGTTTGTTTGTTCTTACAGCACTGGGGAGTTGAATTCAAGGCCAGGCAAGCATTCTAACTCTGAGCTCCACCTCCAGCCTATTTATTTATTTATTTTATTGTTTTAGATTGCAGGCCTGGCCCTGCCTAAAGGTGCTGAATTTCAAACCCTTTAAAACAAGACAGCAATCCCCAAAACATCAATCACAGGCCAGGTATGGATCTTGGCTCTGGTGGCAATCCTGCAAAAATCCCTTCCCATGCCACCTTCCCCGTACAGAACTGAGCATTCCCTCTAAGGTGCCTCAGGGTCCTTTGACCACGCTTCGTTCAATGCACTCAGATTGCCCTACAGTCATTCATGTGCCTTTGGACTTACAGTTCTTTGCATAATTAACAGCAATCATTGCAGCCTTTATTGCGGGCTTATCAGAGGTCAGTCAATACGCCAAGAGCTTCACATCTCTCCTTTCACGTGGCGTCACAAGCACTCTGGAAATAAAATACAATTTTTTTTGATCCCTGTTTTTCCAGTGCAGAAATGGAGTTCAAGAGAAGCAGAATAATTTGTTCCAGGTCATACAACTAACCATGAGGTGGGTAGGGGGAGCTAGGATTTGAACTTAGCCAGTATAGCTCTTGAATCTACCTGCTTAACCAGCACTTTATTTTGGAAGCCAGAAGTGGTGCCCTAGTACTATTTAGAGATTCAATACTTAACACATTCATTTACTTAGAGCAAAATCAATTCAACAACATTTTATTGGGCAACTACAAGTTGCAATTTTTTTCTTTCCTTACTTCCATAAAGGCAGTAGAAGGAGCCAATTTCATGTCATACCTGACCTACAAGTTTTTTCAAGAGCAACAGCTACTATGTGGAGGAACCTTGAAAACATTGTTTCTGTTAGGTGCCATTGAGTCGAGTCTGAAATATTGACCCTATCTATGTATGACAGGCTGGGATTTAGCTCAGTTGGTAGAGCGCCGCTCTGCAGTCTCTGAGGTCCCAAGTTCGATTCCCAGCACCACAAAAATGGGAGAAGGACCCGGCAACCCACTCCCAAGGCAATCCTGAAACAGTCAGCCATTGAAAACCCTATGAGGGTCGATATGAGTTGGACCCAACTCTACGGCGCCTAACAACAACAACAATCTATGTATGACAGGTGAAACACTAACCAACACTGTGCCCTGCCCGGCACTATGTCAGTGCTTCTCTGCTATACATAGGGTGTTCGATGGCTGGTTGTTCTTGAAAATGTTAGGCTAAGTGAAAATAGCCTGTCACAAAAGACATAGGATATCATAGGATTCCATTTATTATACATTGTCTAATCTAATCCACACCCTTTCAACAGCTTTAGAGGGCTACAAATTCAGATGTGTGTTAGAATGGCATGCAGATTGGATTCACAACAGAGGGCTCATGCACAGGAATCCACTCTGCACTCGATTCTGATTCTCATATGATTTTGTGTCCCTCTGAAACTGTTGAAAGGGTGCAGATTAGTTCCAAAAATACACAGATAGGATACATCCAGAACAGACAAGTCTGTGGAGACAGAAGGCAGAACTGAATTGCTCAACATTGAGAAAAGAAGGGAAGATTGGAAAGTGACTGCTAATGATTATGAGAGTTTGTATTGGGATTATGAAGATGTCCTAAAATTGATTGTGGTGATGGGGTCCTGGTTTCATACTCTGTGAGTATATTAAAAATTGAAAAGTATGAGGTAAGTTATATGAAACTGGATATTTTGTTGTTGTTGTTGTTGTTGTTGTTGTTAGGTGCCGTGGAGTTGGTATCCAACTCATAGCAACCTTCATAGGGTTTTCAATAGCTGACTGTTTCGGGATTGCCTTGGGAGTGGATTGCCAGGTCCTTTTCCCATTTTTGCGTTGCTGGGAATTGCACTTGGGACCTCAGAGACTGCAGCACAGCACTATACCAACTGAGCTAAATCCCAGAACTGTATATATTTTTTCTTTCTTGCAGTACTTGGGGGAGTTAAGGATAGGGCCTGATACATGGTAGGCAAGCACTCCACCACTGAGCTACACCCTCAGTTCCCTTTTTAATTTTTTATTTTCATACGGGTCTTGCTACAGTACACAGGCTGTCTCTGGCCTCGAACTTACTATCCTCCTGCCTCAGCCTCCCTAGTTGCTGGGATTACAGGCATGCACCACAGCATCTGGCCAGGAATTGCATTTCAATAAAACTTTTGTAAAAAGAAACGTATTTACTGAATTATCCTTTTCTAAATATATGAAGCCTGCACCCATAGCCCTGTGGCATCCAATCCCATCAGATCTCAGAAGCTAAGCAGGATTAGTCCTGGTTAGTACTTGGATGGGAGACTGCCTGGGAACACCAGGTGCTGTAGGCTTGGGAGACGGACCTGGCAACCCACTCCCAAAAATCAATCAGCCATTTAAAACCCCATGAACAGCAGAGAAGCACTGACAATAGTGTTTCCCCTGTTGTATGCAGGGTCACTATGAGTCAGATAACGACTCGAGGGCACCTAACAACAACAACAACAAATATATGAAAAAGTTTAGATGAGAAAGAGAATAGATAAAGATAAAATTAATCAGGAACAGTTAATGATCATTGGACAGCTACTTAGAGACAGGACAGATTAAACATCCGTTTTCTGCTTATTTTTCTTCTCATGTCCTCCCTTCTATGACTAGACACCTGAGAGAGCCAAAGATCTACCAACAAATCTTGGAAGTGGACTAAGTTACTAAGATGCCAAACAACTGAGGGTTGAACCCCAAGCCACACAGAAACCAGTGCTCCCTCCACTGGCTCCTTCAGCATTTTCTCCCCAGGCTCCAGATTAGGGCCCTAATCTTTTGGGTTATTAGTTACTTCTCTTAGGTGTAAAAATCCCCCAGCTTCAGGTTGTTATTTCCTGATGAAGCCCAAGGCAGATTTTACCCAGGCAGTCCTTAGCTCCCAGCTCAAGAAAGAATACTGGGCCGGGCGTGGTGACGCACTCCTGTCATCCCAGCGGCTCGGGAGGAGGAGGCGGGAGGATCGCAAGTTCGAGACCAGAGGCAGTCTGCGTAACTTAGCGAGACCCTGTCTCAAAAAGTAAAAAAAAAAAATGGGCTGAGGTGCAGCTCGGTGGTCCAGCACTTGCAGAGCATGCAGGCGCGAGGCCCTGGGTTCATCCCCAGTACCGCAAAAAAAAAAAAAAAAAAAAAAAAAAGAATACTGCAGTGTAGTTATCCAGAACCTCAGACATCCCACAGGACTTTCTTTTATCTTTGGAAAACATTACATAATTTATTTTGCAAGAGTCTCAGAGCTAATTAATTCCATTTCTCATTGGCAACTGCCAATAGGAGTTCTCGCTCCCAGAAGCAGCTCTGGTGATACACAGGGCCCCGAGACGGGAGGAGCAAGAGGGGACATCTTTTCCATGCTCCGTCTGCATACAGAGTATAACGCATATGAAAATATAGGTCCAGGTTAACGATCACATGCACACAGACTTCTAGGTAGACCCATGGATTTTCTGTTCCCTTCCTCAAATCCATAAACTGACCAACCCATGTGTCACCTAATCCCAAAATGTGCAAATTTTCAAGGGGAGGCTGATCCCTCAGCCTCGAATCTTGGGCTCTTTTCCAGTGTTTCTCAACCTTTTCTCTCCTATTATTATAAACTTGTGTTCCCAAATGTCACTCCGTTAAATGTACTTCTAAATTACTTGGAACCGAGTTACAAACACAGATTTTTGTAATCTACACCCAAGAATTTGGCTCAGTTGGTAGAGCGCTGCGCTGCAGTCTCTGAGGTCCCGAGTTCAATTCCCAGCACCGCAAAAATGGGAGAAGTGCCTGCCAATCCACTCCCAAGGCAATCCCAAAACTGTCAGCCATTGAAAACCCTATGAGGGTCGCTATGAGTCGGATACCGACTCGACGCCACCTAACAACAACAACAACACCCAAGAAAGCTAGCTCAGTCCGTCTATAGTCCAGGAAGCTTTCTTTTCTGTTCATTTGAGTTTTGTTTTAATTAATTACTTTTTTATTGACAATAATTGTGTATTTTTACGGAGTACAGTGGGATTTTTGATGTAAATATACATTACAGAAAAGTTGAGTCATGCTAATTAATCATCCACTGCCTCACCTATCTGTTGTTTTTGTGTGCGGTAAGAATATTTTTAAATAGGCCAAGGATCTGAACAATATTTCTCAAAAGATGAAACACAGGCAGGCATGGTGGCACATGCCTGTAATCCTAGCACTCAGGAGGCACAGGCAGGAAGATTGAGAGTTTGAGGCCAGTCTTGACTACATAGTTCCAGGCCAACCTGAACTACATTGCAAGACCCTGCTTCAAAACACCAATGGTTAAGGTGTAGTTCAATGGTAGTGCACTTACCTAGCATCTGCAAGGGCCTGGGTTCAACCCCCAACACTGGGGGAATAAAAGAGAGAGAGAGAGAGAGAGAGAGAGAGAGAGAGAGGAATAAGAAGAATAGGAAGAAGGAGAAGAAGAAGTAGTGGTGGTGGTGGTGGTGGTGGAGGAGGAGGGGGATGGGGGATGGGGAGGGGGAGGAGGAAGAAGATGAAAAAGAAGAAGAGGAGGAGGAGGAGGAGCACTATTGTCAGTGCTGTATGATCCAGCAATCCCAAGTCTGGGTACACATGCAAAGCAATTGAAATCAGTATGTCAAAGCAATATCTGCACGCCTATGTTCATTTCAGCACTAGTCACAATAGGCAGGATGCAAAATAATCAACTAAGTGTCTATCAATGAGTAAAGAAAATATGATATATATCACATATCAGAATACTATACAGCCTTTAAAAAGAAGGAAATTCCATCACTCATGACAACATTGATGAACTTGAAGGACATTATATTAAATGAAATAATCCAGACACAGAAAGACAATTCCATGTATCTCACCTAAATGTGGAATCTAAAAAAAGATAATCTCATGGAAATAGCAGAAAAGTAGTTACCAGTGACTAGGAAGACAAACAGAAGAGAGGAGACAATGATCAAAGTATGTAAGTACTTAGACCAGAGGAACAAATTTTAGTGATCTAGAGAATTACCTAGTGATCACAGTTAATAATAAAGTATTGTATACAGTCATGAGCCGCATAACATTTCAATCAAAGGTGGACCACATATATGATAGGCAACCCCTAAAATTATGTTGCCTGGAGACATCATGGCTGTCTTGGTTTGTGTAAATATATTCAATGATGTTCCGCACGGACAAAATTGCCCAGTGATACACTTCTCAGAATGTATCCCTTCCTTAAGTGACACATGACTATTTAAAAGTTGCTAAAAGCAAAGGAAGGTGCTTTTTGTTGTTGTTGTTGTTGTTGTTGTTGTTGTTGACACAGGGTCTCACTGCGCAGTCCAGGCTGGGCTTGAACTCGTGATCCTACTAAGTGCTGGGATCCCAAGTGCTGGCCTCAAACCCGCCTCGGCCTTCTTTGTACTGGGATCACAGGTGTATGCCACCGTGCCCGGCTCACAGTCCATGTCTGACTGCCCATGTTTGACCACTGATAACTGCTAAGCCTCACCCTCCCCTCTTCCCCCGTGGGCCCTGCACCTGAGCAAGGTGATATAAAACACTCAGTGCTTCCCCCCAGCACCAGCAAGAGATTCAAAGCACAGAAGCCCCTGTCCATATGCTGGAACCCTCCCCACCCAGTTCAGCAGCATCGTGTAACCACCGTGGAAAGTTCAAGCCTGTCTCAAAGGTTGGCAGGTCAGCGCTGCCCTTCCCAGAAGGCTCACCACGTACCCACCCTGTGCCCTCTCGGTGTCTCATTGCTATCAGCTGGGGCGTCCAGACCACATTTGGGCTGGGGAGTCCGCCCTGCTCCTGGGGTACCAACAGTACTCAGGCTCTCATCCCTAAGGGAAGTTCTCCTCCCCACCCTCCACCCCCCACTGTTGCAGTTCTCTCTCAAAAACGTAATATCTGCTGGGCTGGTGGCGCACGCCTGTAATCCCAGCAGCTCTGGAGGCAGAGGCGGGAGGATCACAAATTCGAGACCAGAGGCAGTCTGCACAACTTAGTGAGACCCTGTCTCAAAAAAATGGGCTGGGGGTGCAGCTCAGTGGTCCAGCACTTGCAGAGCATGGGAGCGCGAGGCCCTGGGTTCAACCCCCAGTACAGGGGGGAAAAAATGTAATTTCTCTGGTCTGGGCTTTGCTTTACAAAGCTCCCTGGCCCCTCGCTGCCTGCACTCCCAGCACGGGCAGCTCCCTCTGCGTGGCTGAATCTCCTGGGCTTCCTCCTCCTCTGCTTTTCTCGCAGGGCCCTCACTCTGCAGCCCCGCTGCACTGTGAAGTACTAATTCCTGCATTTCCTACACACTCCCTCTGGCTTCTGCTGTCATGCAGAGTGCCTCAAGAAACCACACAGAAGCCAAGGCACTTCCAGAGAATTAAAAAATGAAAAAGTATAAAAATAAAGACTTACCTTGGGCAGCAAGCCAGCAGAGCCAGTTTCCCGTCCACTAAGACTGGACCGGATGATTCTGGGGCCCAGGAAGTAGAAAGGACCTGGATTGAATGTGAGCAGAGGAAGGAAGGGGTGACAGTAGATCTGAATCAAGAGGCTGGGCCAAGCCAGGCGCGATGGCACACGCCTGTAATCCCAGCGGCTCAGGAGGCAGAGGCAGGAGGACGCAAGTTCGAGACCAGAGGTAGCCTGGGTAACTTAGCAAGACCCTGTCTCAAAAAATTAAAAAAAAAAAAAAAATGGGCTGAGGGTGCAGCTCAGTGGTCCAGCACTTGCAGAGCATGCAAACGTGAGGCCCTGGGTTCAAACCCCAGTACCGCAAAAAAAGAAAAAGAGGCTGGGCCCTTCATGGCTTGCTTCTCTTCTCCAAGGCCCTCTCTAACCCCACTCCCTCTTTGGGGATCCCCTAACACGTCTTTCGTTCTTGTCTCCCTGTAATATCATTGGTTGTTCTCAGAACTGTCTACTCCAGTGGATCAATGGCTTCTTAAGTTACTGCTATATTCAAGGTATGAAGGGCTGGCAGCGTGCCTGGCCTGCCTCCTGCCATGCACTATTAAATAACTAAACTTTAGAAACTCTATCATTATTGTAAAATAGCACGGCTATGTTGTTGCTGTTGTTAGGTGCCATCGAGTCAGTATCCAACTCATAGCGACCCTCATAGGGTTTTCAATGGCTGATTGTTTCAGGATTGCCTTGGGAGTGGATTGCCAGGTCCTTCTCCCATTTTTGCCGTGCTGGGAATTGAACTCGGGACCTCAGAGACTGCAGCACAGTGCTCTACCTACCGAGCTAAATCCCAGCCCCAGTTCGGCTATAGAGCACTGCATTTTTCCTATACTGGAAAGCATTAATTTTTCAACAGAAGCCTCAAGAGTACCACAGTTGACTTTGGAACTTTATTTTCTCATTTCTGCTGTCTATAATCCCAAGAACCCTGGAGTGGCCTATGGTTCTCTTGGCCTTGTGTGAACGTCAAAGTCCTATACAGACAGTATTCAGGAAATGTGATCAATTGCTATCTCATTGCAAAATCCCTTGAAGATGGGCCAGTGCCAAAAGCTGACAGGTTGATATTTTTCTCTTTCCTTTCCATCCCCAAATTAAATGATGCTATATCTCAATATGGGCTGGGATTTAGCTCAGTTGGTAGAATGCTGCGCTGCAGTCTCTGAGGACAGGAGTTCAATTCCCAGCACCGTAAAAATGGGAGAAGGGCCTGGCAATCCACTCCCAAGGCAATCCCGAAACAGTCAGCCATTGAAAACCCTATTAGGGTTGCTATGAGTTGGATACTGACTTGACAGCACCTAACAACAACAACAACAACAACAACAACAACAACAACAACATATCGCAATACTATCCCATTACAGCAGGTCTTTGCCTACTGATTTACGATGCAGTAGTGGTTTCTTCTAGAATATTTATTCCATGGCTACTGAACACCTGTGAATCCCAACCATTAAGTGTGCCAGTTCTAAGCACCTTGCAGTGCAGTAGGATGGGTTCAGCTTGTGCCTCTCAGTACCTGTCACCTTGGAAACATCCTCTCCTCTTCTAAGAGCTTGATTTCTTCATTACCAAAGGGAGGTCTTAGTAACAATGGCCCTATTCACCTGAAAAGGATGCTTTGAGCACCAGATTAAACAGTAGTTTTAGAGATGTAAGATATAAGATGATGAAGATATAAGAGTTTTCCTATTAGCTTCTCTTTTATAAGTTGGATGAGCTTGGCTTGTTGCAGAGAGAATAGTTCTATTCATATGCCAAAAATACTTGACACAGCACATGTTCACTCTGTATGAAGCAAGAGTTAATAATGTGCAGAGTAATAGGCAAGCCCAACTTTATTTTGTGGTAGGACAGACTTCTGCAACCTTTATTTTCTTTAACCTAATCTTTCTCAAAAAAAATCAAAAATATTTATTTAATGCAATTTGAAACTTCCAAGAAGTAAGATAATCATTAAATATCATGATTCCAACAGGACTCCCTAACCACCTCCTCAGCTAAAAATCATTCTTGGGGTGATGAGCCATTTTATTTCCAAGTGATGCATTTATAATAAAAGCTAACATTTATTGAGAACTTATGCATCTGTTTGTCACATGTGGGGCACACACCTCCCAGTCCTGGCCAGATGATCAGACGGGCGGTGCTGCCATACACACAGATACTAAACACAATTCACTCAGGACCGTCGGGTGAGGGGCACGGACTCCTGTGGCCCTTGGGACGCCGGTGGAGATGGGAGAAAGGAAAAGCCTCAGGTGCTTTTGCCTCCCAAGGGCAAACACACCTCTTTATTTCTTTGTCCTTTATCAGGGCGGCGAGAAAACCGAAAGTGTACAGGTTTAAGTGCTAGCAGCTCTTATACAGTCCCATGGGCAGATGTTTCCATGTTGGTGGTCTCGGCAGAGAATGAGTTCTTTCCTTGTTGATGGTAGTGGCAGGAGAGCATTCTTTCCTCACCGAAGGTCTGGCGAGAGAGCGGGAAAGCTGTTTCCTCATCGGTGGTCCGGGCGAGAACAGGGTCTTTCCTCTTGGTCGAAGGTCCTGGCCAAAAAAGTGAAGGTCTTGCTTAGCCGATGGTCCGGGCAAAAAAGAGATTGAGCTGCCACAGTGCAGCTCCTTATATAGCTCGCCCATGGAATGGCCTGAGCCAATCAGCTTTGAGTCCAATTGTCCAATCAGGTTCGGGGGATTTGTGAAGGGTTTTGTACAAACGTCCAACCATGTTACCTTCATTTTCCCTAGATTTAGCCGTTTTCCCCATTTTGGGGTTCTTGCCAATTTCCTCCCAATTTCTCCCTACAGTCACGGTTTGAATGTAATATATCCACCAAAGATCATGTGTTTGAATGTTGGGTCCCCCGCTGGTGGCACTGTCCTGGGAGGTTATGGAACTTTGAAGGGAGGGATCTAGCTTTGTCAAAGTAGGTCACTAGGGGGCAGGGCTTGGGAAGATTTTTCCCAGACCTGTAGACCTCCTGATCTACCATGATGTGAGGTAATCCACCTTGGTCCTGCCTCCTGAGACCACCATGCCTTAGGGCTGTTCTCATGGACTCTGATCTTCTAACTGTGAGCCCCCAATAAATATTTCATACCATAAATTTGCTTCAGTTGGTCTCTCTGCTGCAGTGACAAACAAGCTAAACCTCTTACAAATACTAACTCAGTAACTCACAGTGACTCAATTATAAATATGTACTTGTATTTCTCCCGTTTTACAGATAAGGAATCTGGGGTAAAAAAAAAAAGTGGGGGGAGAAATCTGCTCAGATACACAGCTAAAGAGCGACAAAGCCAGGCTTTGAATTCCCCAAATTCTGACTCATTTAACCAACTCCCTAATATAACACCCATCATTTGAGTCAGTTTTAATTTGATTTCCATTCAGCCCCAGATAAACATTTTGGAGCATCCACAAATTAAGCTGCTCCAACATGAAGCCCTTACCTCCACCCCCGGGACAAGGATGTCACAGCAACTCCCAGCAGAACAGCTGCTGTACAGGGTCCCAGCTCTGAGAAGTCCCTGGTCTGCCCACTCAAAGACCCATGGGCTCTTCTGTAGCTTGAATGTGTCCCCCAAAAGTTAGTGTGTTGATAACTTAATCTCTGAATCCACATTTAATGACATTTGGCAATGAGGCCTTTGGGAGGTAATTAGGATTAGATGAGGTCATGAAGGTGGGGTCCCCATGGGGGCATTAGTGGCTTTATGGGAAGAGAGAGAGACCAGATCTTGCATGCTTCCTCCATCCCACCTTGGGAGGCCCTCCGCCATGTCCATGTAGGGATACAGCAGGAAGGCCCTCACCAGGAGCCAAATCCTATCCTGGACCCACGCTCTTGCACTTCTCACCTCCCAGAACTGAGAAACAAGTAAACTTCTATTCTTTATAAACTTCCAAGTCTATGATATTCAGTTATCACAACAGAAAATAGACCACAATAGGCTTTCATGAAGCCCCTCATGAAGACAAACAGGCACATGAGTTCTCAATAAATGTTAGCTTTTATTATAAAAGCATCACTTGGAAATAAAATAGCTAATCACCCCAAGAGAGTTTTTTAGCTGGGGAGGTGGTTAGGGAGTCATGTTGGAATCATGATATTTAATGATTATCTTACTTCTTGGAAGTTTCAAATTCTGTCACATCTCACAACCCCACAAAGGAGGTATTTTTTTAGTCAACGTTTCCAACTGAGGAAGCTGAGTCTAGAGAGACTAGCCCCCAACCACACCTGCAAAGCAGCAGGACCACATCACCCCTGGAGCCCGTCTTTCCCCACCTGGTGACCTCACACACAGAGCCTTCAGGAGCCCCAGAGCCCTCCACTCCCACCATGGCTGACCTTGCTCCGCCCTGGGTGGGAAGCTGCTGTGAGCTCCGTTCCCTGAGACAGAACAGAGGTCATTTCTATTTTCCTGAGAGTCCAACTCCCTTCTGAGGAATCAACCACCACCCACCCTGAATACTTCAGAGACTGTTCTAGAAAATGTCACAAACACCCTAGACTGGGAACATCTGTTTCACTTCCAAACACATTGGAACTGCACTTAATGGTTGAAATTGTTTTTTCTTTAACCATGGGGCTAAAAGTTGATGAACATAGAGGGATCGGCATTCTCACGGCCGATACTGCCTCAACATATAGAAAGCACCGGAAGGAAGTAGGTTAAAGCATCAGAAGTACAGGAACCAGGGCAACCAAAGCTAAACGGTGAAAATAAGACTTGTTCTTGGGATTTGAATCCTTTTGGAAAAGTGTCTGGGTGAAACGAGAGCCAGGGGAATCCTGGTGAGGGAGAGGCAGCATCAGGAAGAGATAGCCACCCCTATGCACAAGGACCCAAAGCCAGGACAGAAACAAAAGTCAGAAAACGCTGTCTCGGCACAAAAGGATGCTCCACACCCTCAGGCAGGTGGAGGACTGGCCTGGAGCAGCTCTTAATTTGCAGGTGCCCAGGCCAGAGGCTTCCTGATGGAGAAAATCAGAAATCACCCAGCCCAGGCTGGAAGCATCGGCCTGTTACCCCAAGACCAACTTGAGATTGAGGCTTTCTCCACGCTGCCTTCTCCCTAAAAACAGTGGGTCCAGGGCTCTTTGCAAAGTAAGACTGGCTGCCCCAGAATGAAGTAGGAAGGCTCCAAGCTCCTAAACATGCCAACCTGTGTTTTTCCTGCTCACTGTAGCATCCTCAGCCCCTGCACCGTGCCTGACTAGGAAGAGATGCTTGCTGTCCTTTGATTGTCTCAAGAAGAAACCACTCAAAGAATGAAAAGAGGGTGTCAGTTCATCCATGGCCCCTGGGGCCTCAGTGGCAATCAGGGGCATCAGCTCGCCATGGCAGGAGAGCTCCAGCCCCAGGCTCTGCCCCTGCTCTGCTCAGAGCAAAGGCTGAGCAAGGAGATAACCAGTAGCCTCGGGGGAGGTTTTAGCAGCATCTAGGTAAATAAGGGGCTGGGATTTAGTTCAGTTGGTAGAGCACCGCTCTGCAGTCTCTGAGGTCCTGAGTTCAATTCCCAGAACCCCAAAAATGGGAGAAGGATGTGACAACCCACTCCCAAGGCAATCCCGAAACAATCTGCCATTGAAAATCCTATGAGGGTCACTATGAGTCGGACACTACTCGATGGCACCTAAGAGCAACAACAGGTAAATAAGGAGAGTCCCTTTTAAGGGGGGCAATAGGAGTCAGGTTAGATAGATGTCAGCCCAGGATTCATACATGAGAAAGAAAGCACACAACTGTGAAACATTCTGCTCCATAAATGTAAAGACGACACAGATAGATGACGGGTAGGTAGGTAGATAATTGTTGTTGTTGTTAGGTGCCATCGAGTCAGGTCTGGCTCATAGCGACCCTCATAGGGTTTTCAATGGCTGACTGGTTCGGGATTGCCTTGGGAGTGGATTGCCAGGTCCTTCTCCCATTTCTGCCATGCTGGGGATCGAACCCAGGACCTCAGAGACTGCAGAGCAGCACTCTACCAATTAAGCTAAATACCAGGCCAGATAGATAATAGATAAAATTACAGATATGTTTATGTGTATATATGGAGATATATTTATGGTACAGAAGGTGAGAAATATACAATGCTGCTTTCTTCCCGAGATTCATTTTTTGTGTGTACCTGGCCTTCTCTCTCCCATTTTATGGGAAGATTATATGGGAAGACATGTCATTTCCATACTTTATTTAGACAGATTTCTCCAAAATATAGGGTTTGCTACATGGAACTGAAACATTAAGTGTATAAGGCTCTCAACTGCAAGAAAGTGTATTACAACACTGAATTGTATCTTCCCCAAAGATATATATACTTGTTTTGTGTGTGGTACTTGGAGGTTGAACCCAGGCCTTGAACATACCTTGCAAGTACTCTACTATTGGGCCCATTATTATTGGTTTATTTTTTATCTTGAGACAATGCCTTGCTAAGTTGCATAGGCTTCCTCTGGCCTCAAACCTGTGATCCTCTAGCCTCTGCCTCCCAAGTCACTTATATTAGAGGCATAAACCACCATGCCTAGCCTCCCCAAAAGATATTAAGGCTCTAACCTCCAGTACCTGTGTATGTGACCTTATTTGTAAACAGGGTCTTTGCAGAGATAATCAAGTTAAAATGAAGTTATTAGAGTGAGGCAAATCCAGTGTGCACCTGACTCATGCCATGGTATTTTCAGTGGCATCACATGATTGGGAAAGCTGGGCATTGAATAAGGGAGATAGGAGAAGAATTGATGCTCTTGAATTATGGTGCTGGAAAGTACTATTGAATATACCATGGACTGCCAAAAGAACCAACAGATCTGTCCCAGAAGTACAACCAGAGCGCTCCTTAGAAGCAATGATGGCTACACTGTGTCTTATATATTTTGGACATGTTGTCAGGAGGGACCAATCCCTGGGGAAGGACATCATGTTTGGGAGATGGTGAGTTAATGAAAAACAGGAAACCCTTCAACTAGATGGACTGACACAGTGTCTGCAACAATGGGCTTAAACATAAATAAGATCCTGTGCCTGCCACAGTGTCTGGGAATATTTCATTCTGTTGTACATAGGGTTGCTATGAGTCGGACCCAACTGGACAACACCTAACAACAACAACAATCCAGTGCGACTGAGTCCTTAGAAGAAGGAGAAATTTGTAATTAAATGCATGTATGGAAATGTCATAATGAAACCCATTAAGTTGTACACTAAAAATTCCTAATAAAATAAGATAAAAGGGTAAAAAGAAGGAGAAATTTGGACAAAAGAGGCATAATGAAGATAAAGGCATAGATCAGAGTAATGCATCAAGAGGCTAAGGTACACCAGAAATCTCCAGCAAACCACCAGAAGCAACATGAGAGGCGTGGGACAAATTGTCCCTCATGGCACTCAGAGGCAACCAACACTGCCAACATCGTGGCCCTGCACGTCTATGCTCCAGAAGTAAGAGGTTATGCATTCCTGTTGCTTAAGACATCCAACTGGTTACAGCAGCTCTAAGAAACTAACAGGGATGCTTAAGCAGAGAAAGTAATGTCATCAGGACCCAAGTCTAGCAAGATTGCTCTAATTTCTGCTTTCCTCATTCTGGGCTCCACTCCCAGGCAAGCTGTCATTCGGTGGTGGTCCTTTAGAAGTCCCAGACTTACAATCTTCCAGTTTCGATTCCTCTCAGGAAAGAGATGCTTTTGCAAAGAGTCCCAACAAAAAACCTGAATGAAGTCTTAATGACTTGACTCTTGGAGGGTGGAGCTAGCTTCCGTCCATGCCACAGGGATAAAAGTGGAATAAAAGATTTTTCCCCAGCCATGCATAGTAGACCACACCTATGATCCCAGCAACTCAGAAGGCAGAGGCAGGAGGATCGCAAGTTCAAGACCAGAGGCAGCCTGCGTACCTTAGCAAGACTCTGTCTCAAAATAAAAAGTGAAAAAATGGACTGGAGGTGCAGCTCAGTGGTACATTACTTGCAAAGCATGCAGGCAGAAAGCCTTGGGTTCAACCCCACAGTACTACAAAAAAAGAAAGAAAGAAAGAAAGAAAGAAAGAAAGAAAGAAAGAAAGAAAGAGGGAAGGAGGAAAAGAAAGAAAAGGAAAGGAAAGGAAAGAAGAAAAGAAGAGAAGAGAAGAGAAAAGAAAAGAAAGATTTTTTTTTCCATATGGGGCTGAAGTGTAGCTCAATGGCAGAGCACTTGCTTAACATGTGTGAGACCATGGGTTTGGTCTCTGGAACCACAAAAGAAAAAAAAAGTAGAAAGAAAGAAAAAATAATAAAGGAAAGAAGGAAGGAAGGAAGGAAGGAAGGAAGGAAGGAAGGAAGGGAAATAAGTTTCTCCAAAGGGGAAATGGATGCTGAATGCTAGACAGGCAAAACATAGAAAGGTACCTGGAATAAATGTTCACCTAATGGATTCATATATTCATCTATCCAATAAGTATTTGCTGAGTATAAGTCATTGTTCTAGATAAATCCATGAGAAAAATGCACAAAGACTCCACCCTCCTAGAACTCATGCTCCAGTGGAAGGAAGAAGTCAAAGAAGGCCAAGGAAATCACCACAGTCAATTCATCATCTGCCATCTTTTTGGCTCTGAAGGTTTATTGAATGAATAAGCAAATGGGAATAAGAACTAGTGGGCCTGCCCATTGACCTCCAGCTACCCTCAGAAGCCCGCAGCAATGGGGACTGGGGGATTATAAAATTCTCAAGTGTTCCTTACTATGGGTCCTCAGGGGACAAAGAGGCAGGTCGAGTCTGGGCCTCGGGAAGGCAATCATAACTCCATTCAGCATGGAGGACCCATTGCCTAGTGATGGGGCATTCTTTGGAAAACACATGGAAACTGATTTTTTAAAACGGACATGCACAAACCCTGTGACAATAGTCCTTTCAGGGAGTTAAAAATGGACATCTCATAAATGCTGGGTTTTTTTGTTCCTTTCAGAGCTTCTTGCCAAGCTGGTCCAGAGAGAACTGTGCTTATTCTAAGGAGAAAAGAAATGAGCATGAGGTCACTGTGTTTTGCAATCAGGATTCTTTACCAGCCAAATGTGTTCGGATCCAAAACGTCCCCTCCCTGAATGAGATCATAGGTGGCGTTGGTGAGCTTTCCGAAGAAGGCGAGATCTAAAACAACAGCCCATGCACACACAGCCCCTGTGCAATTCTGAGTCTGAGACAGGCCCCTGTGCCTTAATCCAAGGGTGAAGCTGGTTTAAGGGCATGTGCGCCACCCTTCATAGTCACTGACCTCTTCAGACATCCACATAGCCTTTCCTGAGCCCTGTGTCAAGGCATGAGTAATAAAGAGAAATGGAGTCCGTCCACCCCTCATGGTAACGTATGACCTGTCCTGGCCTTACCATTCATACAGCCTGCAGATGGGCACCAGCAAATCTCATAAATAAACAGGTGATTACGTCCATGGAGACTCAGCCCACAGGGGAGGTCAGAGAAGAGAAGACTTCTCTGAAGAAGTGGTAACTCCGCTGAAGTTTAAGGGATTGAATGGAAGGTATCAGTTGAAGAGAAAAGGTAAAGACCTTTCCAGAAGGAACAGAATGTACAACAGCCAGAAGAGAAATAAAGCAAGACTCCAGGAAGCGTGAGATACACAAGGGAGATGTGGTAGGAAGTGAGCTCGGAGAAGATGCCAGAGACAGATCATGAAAAGCCATGTGAGGACGCTCTGTCTTTCTCCTAGAAGCAACAGGAAGTCAACAAAGGTTTAAGCCATGCAGGATACACTCAGATCTGTTTTTGAAGGAGAAGGATGGTCAAGGTGTAAGCAGGGTGAAGAGGCTGTTGTAGCGGTCCATGGGATGGCTGGTCAACTACGACTGTGGTTGAGGAGAGAAGGGGACAGAATAATTCTGGCGTGGTTTAGCAGTCCAAGCCACATGTCTTGCTGATTAATTGGAGACAGACTGAGTGCGACGAAGTCATTAAGATCAATTCCTGGATTACAGCTTGGCTAGTTGGATACTTGGGCTGGGATTTAGCTTAGTTGGTAGAGCGCCACTCTGCAGTCTCTGAGGTCCCAAGTTCAATTCCCAGCACCACAAAAATGGGAGAAGAACGTGGCAATCCACTCCCAAGGCAATCCCGAAACAGTCAGCCATTGAAAACCCTATGAGGGTCGCTATGAGTCAGATACCAACTCCAAGGCACCTAACAACAACAACAAGTTGGATACTTGGTGGAACCATTGACCAAGGTCCGAGCTCCTGGAAGAAAAGCAAGGATGTGTTGAGATGTTGGAAGTTATTGGTGGATTTGATTTTTTTAAATTCATAGACTTTATTTTTATAGCAGTTTTAGTTTTACAGAAATATCAGGAAATACAGAGAGTTCTGTATACTTCATCTCCCACCTGTTCCCATTAACAACTTCCGTGAGTGCAGTCTATTTGTTAGGCTTGATGAGTCAATACTGATCCACTACTATCAACTAAGGTCCATAATTTTCATTGAGATTCACTCTGTGAAGTACAGTTCAATAGCCTTTGACAAATGAGCATTATCAAGCATTCGTCACTGCAGTATCACACAGAATAGTGTCACTTCCCTAAAAATGAGCTGCCCTTCCTCTATTCATTCCTCTTTTCTTCTTCTCATTCCACTTATATTTTTTCTAGCTCCACAGTGTCCTATAGTTGGAATCATATTGTATGTAGCCTTTTCAGACTAGCTTCTTTTACTTAATAATAAGCATTTAAGCTTCCTCTATATCTTTTTGTAGTCTATAGCCATACCACCCTGGTATTTGATTTCATCAGATCTCAGAAGCTAAGCAGGGTCAGGCCTGGTTAGTCCTTGGGTGAGAGACCTCCTGGGAATGCCAGGAGCTGTAGGCTTAGAAGAAGGAGCCGGCAGCCCACTCCTAAAACAATCGGCCATCTAAAACCCTATGAATACCAGAGAAGCACTAACATAGTGCCAGGCATGGCACAGTATCGGGAGTGTTTCATTCCATTATATATAGGGTTGCTGAGTTGGAGCTGCTCAATGGCACCTAACAACAACATCATATCTTTTTATGGCTTACTAGTCCATTTCTTTTTATCATTGGATAACATTCCACTGTATGAATACACCAATGTTTGTTAATCCATTCACCTACTGAAGGTTATGTTTGGTGCTTCTGATTTTTTAATAGGATCTCACTATGTAGCCCAGGCTGACCCCCAATTCATGATCCTCCAGCCTCAGCTTTCCCAGTGCTGGGTTCACAGGCATCCATTATCACACCAAACTCTGTGAAATTGCCCCACAGTCTCGCAAAGTGGCTGTACTAATGCTGCATCTGCACAGTAACAAAAGAGTGCTCCCACTGTTCTTCATCATCTTCATCAACATTCAGTGCTGTCAGCATTTTGGACTTCAGCCCTTCTAACTGATATGTGGTGGTAGCTTGTTTTAATTTGCAATTCCCTGATGGTGCATGATGTTGAGTATCTTTCTATATGCATATTTTCCATCTGTATTATTGCTTTGGTGAGGTGTCTGTCACTTTGCTAACTTTTTAATTGGACTATTTGTTTTCTTATTGGTCCATTTTAAGAGTTCTTTGTATATTCAATCATGAGTCACTTAACGATAGAAGTATGTTCTTTTATTTTTACTGGTAATTTTAAAAAGTGTTTTTTAAATTTTTTTAAGTTTTTACATTATTGTACAATATAATATGCTTCCTTATGGCATTTCCACACAATTATATCATGTACTTTGCTCTTATTCACTCTCATTGCCAGCCCTCACCACATTGCTTCCACCCCTTCCCACTAGGGATATGTTCTGAGAAATGTGTCATCAGTAAATCTCATCACTCTGTGACAGAGTATACCTACACAAACTAAAATGGGCACATTTTCATGAGGTGACATAGTCTTATGGGGCCACCATCCTATATGTGGTCCCTCATCAACTGGAACATCATTATGGGACATCTGACTATATTGGATGTAATCACTTATGGACCTTGCAAATGTTTTCTCCCATTCTCTGTGACTTGTGTTTTCATTCTCTGAGCAGTGAATCTGCAGAAATGGAGTTAAGGAGTTTTATTGTGAACATGCTTACCCTGAAAAGCCTTTGTGGCATCAAGGAAGAAATGTGAAGTGCGTGGGACAGAAGCCCCAGGGCAGGAGGAAGCATGGTAAGTTCCAGGAATTCCATGAAAGTGAACATTGTGGGAGCAAAGAGAGACCAGGACACAAGCCAATCTAGAGAGGGCCCTGCAGGTTGTGGTGAGAAGTTTGACCTTGACCCCATTGAAGAGTTAATTCCTGATTCTGATGGATCACATTAGAAGCCAAGCCTTTCATGTTATTCTAATAGGGTTAATATCATCTCCCAATCTCCTTCTTGAAGGCAGTGAGGCAGTGAAGAACAAATTTCACCCAAGGTTTCATCTAGTACTTTAGTTTCAGTATGTGTTTAATCAACAGTGATTGAATTAATGAATTCAATGTTTAATATGTTATCTAGTGGAATTTATATAAATATCCACATGATAAATTCATTCATTAATTCACTCACATTCCGAAGTGATTACTATGTACCAGGCACCTTACTAGTTGCTGTGACAAAAACAGAAAAAGATCCCTATCCTTGTGCAGCTTCTACCCTAACAGAAGAAAACAGTAAAATAAAAACATAACATGTAAATTATGTACTGTGTTAAAAGTAAGGTCGAGCAAAGGGGCTAAGCATGCAAATTGGAGGAAAGATAGCCTTTTCAACAAATGGTCCTGAGAAACTTGGATCTCCATCTGCAGAAAAATGAAAACAGACTCACCTCTCAATTTGCATGAGTCAACTCGAAATGGATAAAAGACCTCAACATAAAACCAGAAACCTTAAAACTACTAGAAGAAAAGATAGGAAACACACTCCAATACATGGGCATATGAAAGCATTTCCTTAATAAGACTCCAATTGCTCAGGAAATCACACAAGAATAGACAAATGGGATTACATGAAATCAAAACCTTCTGTACAGCAAAGGAGACAATCAACAGAGTTAAGGAAGACCCCACTGAATGGGAGAAAATCTTTGCATCCTACACATCTGACAGAGGACTGATTTCTAGAATTTATAAAGAACTCAAGAAAGCAAATCCCAAGACAACAAATAATGCAATTCACAAGTGTGCAAAGGAAATAAACAGACAGTTCTCAAATGAATAAGCTTGTAAGGCTATGAAACACATGAAAAAATGCTCAATATCCCTAGCCATTAGGAAAATGCAAATCAAAACGACTCTGAGTTTCCACCTAACTCCAGTAAGAATGGTCAAGATCAACAAAATAAATAGTAATAAATGCTGGCAAGGTTGTGGAGAAAAAGGAACACTCTGACGTTATTGGTTGGACTGTAAATTGGTTTAACCACTTTGGAAATATGTATGGAGACACCTCAGAAAATTTCTACTGGGAATATACCCAAAGGGAGGCAGGCCATCCTACCACAGAGACACCTGCATCTCCATATTCAGTGCAGCACTGTTCACAATAGCAAGGATATGAAACCAATCAAGGTGCCCATCAACAGAAGAATGGATAAAAAAGTATGGTACATATACACAATGGAATACTACTCGGCAATCAAAAAAATGAAATAATGTCATTTGCAGCAAAATGGATAGAACTGGAGAACATCATCTTAAACAAATGAACACAAGCTCAAAAAGAGAAATACCATATGTTCTCACTCATATGTAGGAGCTGAATCTTACTTAAAGAAACAAAAAAATTCTATGCATAAGTTGATACATTAAAAAGCACAACTAAACTTAGCAATGAAGAGACAATACAGACTAGAAAGAAGGAAGTAGGGAACTAGCAGAAGGAAGTGAAGATTGTGAAAGGTGGAATGGGGAGGAAAACCAATGTAGAGGAATAAAGGGAGGGGAGGGTAATCTCAATGTAAACAATGCAACTTCATGAGTACATTGGAAAAATGTTGTTGTTGTTAGGTGCCATCCAGTCGGTATCCAACTCACAGCGACCCTGATAGGGTTTTCAATGGCTGACTGTTTCAGGATTGCCTTGGGAGTGGATTACCAGGTCCTTCTCCCATTTTTGTGGTGCTGGGAATAGAACTCGGGACCTCAGAGACAGCAGCGCAGCACTCTACCAAGTGAGCTAAATCCCAGCCCCATTGGAAAACTAGGGAGAATATAAGCAAATATTCATCTGAGCTTTACTACATATTAGTCATAAGGATCCATAAACCTTATACTTTGATAAAAGGGTAGCCAAACGTGATATAAGAGTTGAACAATGGAAAAACTCAATGCTGTATTACCATGTACCCCATTATCATTTACCAATAAAAGGAGGTTAAAAAAAAAGTAGGACCAAACTCTGGGGGTAAAAATGTGGGGCCAAGTCAGGGAAGTTTCTTATTTTTGATGTTAAATACTGAGGTGCTAGCATACTTCAGTGAGAAGTGACATTGAAGCGCAGGTCCGAAGGTAAGGTAGGAATACAGCTAAGTGGCTATGAGAGGGAAGAATAGTCCAGGAAGAGGGAAAAGCC
This sequence comes from Pedetes capensis, assembly GCA_007922755.1. Taxonomy (NCBI): domain Eukaryota; kingdom Metazoa; phylum Chordata; class Mammalia; order Rodentia; family Pedetidae; genus Pedetes; species Pedetes capensis. Next base: position 19,954 of record VMDO01012490.1, on the reverse strand, counting down.
AGTATGGAAGCCCTGAGATGGAAAATTGCCTGGAAAGTTTAAAGAACAGTAAGAAGGCCATTGGACAGAAGCAGAGAAAACAAGGGGAAGAAGAGTAAGAGATGTGGTCCTAGGTAGCAGAACGCTAGGCCACGTAAGCCAATGTGTGGGCTTGGACTCATCTTGAGTGAAATAGGAAACTGTTATTTTTTAATATGAAGTATCCCCCCAAAGAGTCATGTGCTGAAGGTTTGGTCTTCATCTAGTGGAGTTATTGAGAGGTGATTGGACCATGATCCTGAGGGTGCTAAGCTCATCAATTAGCTAACTTGCTGATGAGTTCATACTTGCATGGGCTATTAGGAGATGAGAACTGGTTGAAGGACATAGCTTACTGGGATCATGCCTTTGAAGGGCACGCCCTTGTACCTGGCGGCAGATGCTGCTGTTTCTCCTTCTTCTCCTTCTCCTTCTCCTTCTCCTTCTCCTTCTCCTTCTCCTTCTCCTTCTCCTTCTTCTTCTTCTTCTTTTTCTTCCTCTCTCTCTCTCTCTCTCTCTCTCTCTCTCTCTCTCTCTCTCTCCTTCCTGGCCACCATGAAGTGAGCAGCTTTCCTCCACCATGTCCTTCCTCCATGATGCTTCTGCCTTGCCACAAGCCTAAAAGTTAGCCAACTATGGACTGAGACCTCTGAAACCATGAGCCAGAATAAATCTTTCCTCCTTTCAGTTGATCTGCTAAGGTATTCTGCCCCAGAAATGGAAACTAGCACACTGCTATAGGGTTCTGAGTGGGGGAATGACTTGATCAAGTTTGATCTGACTCATGTTTTTTTAATTTTATTAATTTAATCTTATTTATATTTTTTACAGTACTTGGGGGTTGAACCCAGCCCATTTGCATTGTAAGCAAGTTCTTCACCACTGTGCTGCAATGGACTCAATGGACCCATTTTTTATTTTTTATTTTGAGACAGGCTTTTGCTGAATTGCATAAGCCTCTGGCCTCAGATTCATGATCCTCCTGCCTCAGTGCACCTCCCCAGTCCCTGGAATTACAGGTATGTGCCACTGCACCCTACTCTGACTCACCTTTTTAAAGGATTCCTTTGGTCTCTTGAGAAGGATAGGAAGAAGAGACAATTCAGAATTTTTGCACCAATTTGAGCAAGAAGAGTTTTTTCTAGATACATGATGGAGACAAAATTGATAGATTTTCCTGACAAATTGGATATGGAATATGAGACAGAGAAGAATCAAAGATGACATCAGTGTTTTCAGCCTGTGCAACTAGAAGAATGTAATCACATAGAACGAGATAAGAAAGGATGCAGAGAGAACAGGGCTGGATGGGGTCACATCAGAAATTCAGTTTGGGTCACATCAAGTGTGAAGTGCCTAAGAACTAATGAATCAAGATGCCAAGTAAGCAGCAGGAGGGAGGCTAGGCTGGAAATCGGAAAGGAGTCATTAGCATATAACAATGGCTTGGCCTGCAATAATGAAAAGCCATACACTGTGGCTTACACATAGCAGAAATTTGTTTCTCACAGTTCTAGAGGCCGGAAGTGTGACATCAGGGTGACAGTATTATTCTGGAGAGAACCCTTTTCTGGGATGCAAACTGCTAACTTCTCATTGTGTCCTCACATGGCAAAAAGAGGGAAGGAGAGGCCTCTGGAGTCACTCTCATAACAGCACTAATCCCATTCATGAGTGTGGAAACTGGGATGGCAGAATGGCTTGAGAGGCTCTGCCAAAGTGCAGCCAGGTGAAAGCATCAGGTGTCTGTCCTAGACAGATGCATCTAGTTCTCTTGGCCCTCTTGTCCTGAAGCCATCTGGTTTCTTTGTTCCCCTCTGCCTATGTGATCAATCATTTATTCATATTTTGTTTAAGCCTCCTGCCTTTAGGGAAGATTGGGAGGAAATTGGCAAAAACCCCAAAACTGGGAAAATGGCTTTTGAATATCTGGTTTGTAAATTAGAAATCTAGGGAAAATGAAAGTAACTTGGTTGGATGTTTGTACAAAACCCTTCACAAATCCCCCGAACCTGATTGGACAATTGGACTTAAAGCTGATTGTCTCAGGCCATTCTGTGGGTGAGCTTTATAAGGTGCTGCACTGCGGCAGCTTGATCCTTTTTGCTCAGACCATCAGCTAAGCAAGACCTTTTCGCCTTTCTCTTGCCCGGACCATCGGCAAGGAAACAGCTCAACCCTTTTGGCCTGGATCTTCGACCACCGACAAGGAAAGACCCCATTCTTGCCTGGACCACCGATGAGGAAACAATTTCCCACTCTCTCGCCTGGACCTTCAGTGACAAAAGAATGCTCTCCCACAGGAACCATCAACAAGGAAAGAACCCGCTCTCCGTCTGATCACCAACGAAGCAAAAGCTGTCTCCTCATGACCACTGAGAACGCCAGCACGGGTGTTTGCCCCTGAAAGGCAAAAGCGCCCGAGGCTTTTCCTTTCTCCCATCTCCACTGGCGTCCCGAGGGCCACAGGAGTCCGCGCCCCTCACCTCAGGGTTCCAAGTGAATTGTGTTTAGTATCTGTGTGCACGGCAGTGCCACCTATCTGAACATCTGGGCCAGACCAGGAGGTTCATGCCCCACACTGCCTGCATATAATGGGCAGGATATGTCAGAGTAGATAATCTATAAACCAGCAGTGTCCCTCAAGAACATGTAGAGCTACATGGCATATGTTAAATCCTGACCCTCACAAATTCCTTTCCCATGCTTGATGTGTGGTCTTTCCCCAATAAAGAGACCCTGAGAGCCATCTGGGAAGCAGGGTATCTAAAGGCAGTTTTTCCTGGGAGTACTGAGACCCTCAGTTTTGCAGATTCTAATCCTTGGCTTTGAGTGAATTTCTTCCCATCTGTCAACCCCATACTGCTGGACAACCTGGGCACATGAGGGCTCTACTCTCATGAGTAACTACCTCTCAGAGGCCCCACCTCTTGATGGCACCACACTATACATTAATTCAGAGGTGACAAAGACATTAAGTCCATTGCGAGAAGATATTTAAAGCCTAAGAGACTGGAATCACATAGGAAATGCATGTAGATGGAGAAAAGAACCCAGGACTGAGCCCCAGGACACTTCATCCTGCCATCATGTGGGTCCCAACTCACCATCAACTACATTCCAACCATCTCCCCATCTGTCCATTCCCCATGCAGTGTCCATATTGGCCCCATCAAATTCAGGCCCCACCATTCCTCTGCTCAAAGGCTGCCATGGAAAAAAAACCCATATGTGGTATAACCACACAATGGAATAGTATTGGGCTATAAAAAGAACTGAAGTATGGATACATGTTACAACATGGTCAAGACTTGAAGATGTTATCCAACATGAAAGAAGCCAGTCACAAAAGACTCTGTGCCATATTTATGTGACATTCATGTCATTTATATGAAATGTCCAAAATAGGTAAATCTACAGAAATATAAAGTAGACTGATGGTTATAAAGGGAGAGGAAGGAATGGGGAGTAAATGCAGATGGGGTGGGATTTCTAAAATTACATACTGGTGATGGTAAAATTTGCAAGAGTGTCTGGTGTAGTACATGAATTACTTCTCAATTTAGCTATTCAAAAGCTCTGCCTATATCATGTGAACAAAATCTCAGTCCTGCAAGGCCCTTCCCCTGGCCCATACTGTCTGTCTCCAGGCTCTAGCCCTCCCACTCTTCTCTGCTCCTCCTGCCCCAGCCACCATAGCCTCCTTGCTGAGCCTCCAAAATGCACAACCCTGACTCAGCTTTCTGCAGTCAGTAAGCCCTCTTCCTCCATTTATCTACACACTCCACTTCTTCACCTCCCTCAGGTCTTCACTCAAAGGTCGTTCTGTCACCTGGCCAACATGGCCTTCCTGGAAGCCCATGCTCTCAAGCTCAAGCTTCTGGAATCTTCTCCCCTTCTGTGCCTGTAGAAACCGTACTCTTACTTCTGAACCCAGTCCAGCTTGTGCTGTACCCATGAAGGCTTCCCTGATCTCCTACTCTATGTTAAGGTCTCATTTCCCTATGTTTCTACTGAAGTCTATACCATTAAAGCCTTTGTTATCGTCCTTGCTTGAGTTGTAACCAGTTGTTAAGATGTCTGTCTCTAATACCAGCCTGTAAGCCCATTCAGTGCAGCAGCCAGGCCTTCTCTGGGTTCTCTGCGGATGTCACTGAGCACAGGGCTCAGGCAATGTGCTTGCTCCTGGAGCAGCCTTTTAGGGGTGAGCAGCCCCGCAAGCAGGCTGGAAAGGAACCCATGCTCCCCTCCTCTGGTCTCCCCCTTTTTAGTTTCTCTAGCTGTGGATGAAAAGACACTGGAAACTGAGGGGTGAGTGTCCTGACATCTCTTTATCTTTGGGATTTCCTTAAGATTCTGTTCTTAAATTAGAAGATCTGGGTTCTGGAATTATCCTGCCCTGGCTACTATGGTGTCGTATTGAATCTGACATCTCCTACCAACTTAGTGGTTGGCAAAGGAGCTGTTTAGAAAATAAAAAATTGCCTGTTCTGCAGAAGAAGGGCTGACCTGCTGGAAAAACCACTGGACTCTGGAGTCAGGAAGTTTACCTTTGAGTTATAACAATGTCCCTAGTATTATAAGAGCAATGGTTTGGATAAGTGTCCCCCAAGGCCCAAGTACTAAAGGCTTAGTTGCCAGTCTGAGGCACAATTGTGAGGTGATGGAACCTGCAGGAGGAGGGGCCTATTGAAAGGAAGGCAGGATATTGGGGGCATGCCCTTGACCCCAACTCCTTCCCCTCTCTATTCCCAGCTGCCAGGAAATGAGCAGCTTTGCTTCATGATGGGTCCCTTCCATGACGTTTGGCCTTGCCACAGGTCAAAAGGCAGTGGAATCAACCAATCACGGACCAGAAGCTCTGAAACCATGAACCAAAGTGAACCTTTCCTCCTCATAAGGTGTTTACCTCAGGTATTTTGTCATAGAAACAGAAAGCTGATGAACACATTAAGGGTTTGAGTTAATCATGTAACTCTTCTTAGACTATTCACTTCTAAAATGGAAGGGCCTTAGAGATCCTTAACAGCTCTAAGACTCAAGATCAACTCAAAAAGAATATATATGTTGTTGTTGTCATTGTTAGGTGCCAACGAGTCGGTATCTGACTCATAGTGACCCTACGTCCAATGGGCGAAACACTATTGTCAATGCTTCTCTGCTGTTCATAGGGTTTTCAATGGCAGATTGATTTTTGGGAGCGGGTTGCCAGGTCCTTCTCCCAAGCCTACAGTATCTGGTGTTCCCAGGCGGTCTCCCATCCAAGTACTAACCAGGCCCCACCCTGCTTAGCTTCTGAGATCTGATGGGATCCAACACCACCTTGCTATGGTTGTAGGCCTAAGACTCAAGATCAACTAAATAAGAATATATTTATAGATCTACCTATAGATCTATCTATCTATCTACAGATATATATATATATAGATGTATGTTGTTGTTGTTAGGTGTCATTGAGTTGGTATCCAACTCATAGTGACCCTACATACAACAGGGGAAACACTATTATCAGTGCTTCTCTGATGTTCATAGGGTTTTCAATGGCTGATTGGTTTTTTTGGGGGAAAGTGGGTTGCCAGGTCCTTCTCCCGTGCCTACATCACCTGGTGCTCCCAGGCTGTCTCCCATTCAAGTACTAACCAAGCCCCACCCTGCTTAGCTTCTGAGATCTGACAGGATCAGATGTCACCTTGCTATGGCTGTAGGCCTAAGACTGAAGATCAACTCAAAAAGAATATATCTATAGATCTATCTATAGATCTACCTATAGATCTATAGATATATATAGATGTATAGATCTATAGATATATAGAGATGTATAGCTGTATAGATCTATAGCTATTTGCTGAGAAGTATCTTTTAAAACATTCTAGTGACCATGCATCCATTCCGATAACTGTAGGGTGATGTCTCATGCTGTCAAGCTCTGTGGTCACCACCACCATCAACAAGCAAAATCAGATGGGTTGGTTCATTCCCTGGCTGGTCTTCCAGGAGGCGTGTGTAGTAAGCTTCTATCTGGATAGAATAAAGGTAACTTGGTTCAGGGACAGCGTGTGTGTGATTTAAACCCACCATGCGCTGCCTCCCTACAGGCAAACCATATCCATAAAACTCATTCATAAAACCAGTATAAAATATTTGGTCCTCCTCCCCCATCGCCCACCCTCTATGCAGGATGACACATCTCTACCCAGGCTTGTTGTCCACAGTTAGTTTGTAAAACGGTTGGTATAGTGATGACCTTGTCGCTGAGGCGAGAAGCTCCAGGGGAGAATGAGTCAATGCTTCCTGGACTGTCAGGAGCTTTGGAGCAGAGGGAGGAGGACAGGGAAGCAGAAAGGAACAGAAATCCTAGAGAGACGGTCATGGGACCCGCCCTGGGGATCAGCACAAGACCCCTCGGTCCAGCTGGGGAGGGAGTGGCCCTGCATGGGTGACTCCTTGGGCAAGGGAAGGCCCAGATGTCTGCACTGGCTGAGATAAGTCTCTTCTCAGGAAGTCTGAGTCACCTTGGCCAACTCTGGAAGCGCAGCCGAGGTGCAGCAGTGCAGCTGCGTAGAGGCAAAGCCCAGGCTTCCTCCGAACCCCAGGAGCCTGGGAGATGGCAGTTCCTGTCGGTGGCCTTTGACCTGGGCAGCCACCACTCCTGGGGTGTTTCCAGCCACCCTCGCCCGGGCACTAGGAGCCCAGGGTTCACAGCTATTTGTCTCCTTGCTCATCTTGCTTTTGTTTCCTCTGGAATGTTCCAAGTCCCTCGTAGCAGCCCGTGCCAGGAATTTGAACATTCCAGAGTGGGAACAGGCAGGCTTCGTGTTACTCGTGTCTCTGTGTGACTTCCGGATGGAGGATCCAGACCCTGGGATCCTGGTCCAGGTCTCCAAATGACTGGCAATCACAGTGACATCCCCTCTCTAAACTTTAATTTCTTCTAATACCTAATTGGGGGCTGGGATTTAGCTCAGTTGGTAGAGCGCTGCGCTGCAGTCTCTGAGGTCCCGAGTTTGATTCCCAGCACTGCAAAAATGGGAGAAGGACCTGGCAATCCACTCCCAAGGCAATCCTGAAACAGTCAGCCATTGAAAATCCTATGAGGGTCGCTATGAGTCGGATACCAACTCAACAGCACCTAACAACAACAACAATACCTAATTGGGGGTGAGGGTAGGATGGAACAATTTCAGGAAAAAAGAACTGGGATGTTACTAGGACCCTGAATGCCACTTCCAAACTGTTCATCATTACCTGCTGACAGATGCCCGCTATCCCCTCATTAGACAGAAAAGAAATCCTGTAAGCTACTGTCATTCGCTCACACTTTAGTATAACGGAAGGATCTGAGCAGATTTCTACTGGGAACAGAAAAGAAACAGTACATGATGTAAGGGCGCTGGGTCCCTTGCAGGACTGAAGGAAGCCCAAGGGGAAATTAGTGGAAAGGAAGAAGCATAGATAGAAAAGTCTATTTCACATGGTTTTTAGGGGAGGGCCTAAGTAGAGGGACTTTCAGAGATGATATTATAAGGGAATATTTGTTAGAGAAAAAATTTAAAGTCATTGGATGTCAACGAAGCCGTCGTTGATTTTCCGGCTAGGGTGACCATGACTCTGAACGTGTTAATCACAGACCTTGTACCCAGGAGCAGCGCACAGCACCCTCAACTCCACAGCTCATGACTTTGGGCAAACCAGTCAGCCTCTCAGGTCTCAGCAACCTCCACTGTCAAATGGGGATGATGGTAGGATTGTGAGGAATCAATGAGAAAATATAGACTGTATCTAGCAATTGTTGTTGTTGTTGTTGTTAGGTGCCATCGAGTTGGTATCCTACTCATAGCAACCGTCATAGGGTTTTCAGTGGCTGACTGTTTCAGGATTGCCTTGGGAGTGGATTGCCAGGTCCTTCTCCCATTTTTGAGGTGCTGGGAATTGAACTCGGGACCTCAGAGACTGCAGCGCAGCGCTCTACCAACTGAGCTAAATCCCAGCCCCGTATCTGGCAATAGTGAGTGTATAATGAATTTTAGCAGAATAACAATAATAATGATGATATTGCTACTGCCCCCATGTGTCTGTCAGCTTGTCATGTTGTGGGTACTTGAGTGTTGCTGTGATGCTGAAAGCTATGCCACTGGTATTTCAGACACCAGCAGAGCCACCCATGGTGGACAAGTTTCAGCCAAGCTTCCAGATTAAGACAAACTAGGGAGAAGAACTCAGCAATTCACTCTTAAAACAGCCATTGAAAACCCTACGAATAGCAGAGAAGCACTGCCAAATATAGGGTTGGAAAATGTGCCCCCCAGGCTGGAAGGCATTCAAGAAATAACTGGGGAAGAGTTGTGTCCTCAGAGAAGAGTTGATCTTAATGATGGGAATGGAGTAAAGCCCCTGAGACCTCCTTTTGCTGAAGTGACAGGACTCAAAGTGAGAAGAAACACAGTGGCTGCAACAATGGGCTCAAACACAGTAAGATCATGTGGATGGGACAGTGTACAGTATTCTGTTGTACACATGGTCACTTTGAGTTGGATCTGACTCAATGGCACCGTTGAGTCAGATCCAACAACAACAACATTGCTACTGTCCCAACTTCTACTCTGCCACCAGGGCCTCCCACCAAGTCCTGCTCCCCAAACCCCACCTAAACCAACCTCCTAACCAACACTCTCTACGCTTCTGTGAGATTCTTCAAAAGTGGAAATAATACAAAATCATTCTTAGCCATGGACGGTGGCCCACATCTGTATCCCAGCGATTCAGGAGGTAGAGGCAGGAGGATCACAAATTTGAGACGAGAGGCAGTCTGCATAATTTAGCAAGACCCTGTCTCAAAACAAAAGTAAAAAAACGGGCTGGGAGTGCAGCTCAGTGGTCCAGCACTTGTAGAGCATGCAAGCGAGAGGCCCTGGGTTCAACCCCCAGGTGCTGCAGAAAATAAATAAATAAATAAAAATAAAACCATTCTTGCATCAGCCTCATCTCCATTTTTTTATATCCTTATTTCCCCAGACCTACCTGTGGTAAAGATGGAAAACCATCAGACTCCATCCCGTCTGTGGAGTCAGTGGGGAGAAGCAGCAATCCTTGAAGCCCCTCCACATGGACCCCCAAGCCCATAAAAGAAATGGGCATGGGTGTGGTTGGAGCCACAGGCTGATCAACCAGCAAGTGGGCTAAAGGAAGCAAAGATGAGTTTGTTCTTAGAAATGTCTCATAAGGAGCCAGCCATGGTGGTGCACGCCTGTAATCCCAGCGGCTCGGGAGGCGGAGGCAGGAGGATCATGAGTTCAAGACCAAAGACAGTCTATGTAATTTTGCGAGACCCTGTCTCAAAAAAAGTTAAAAAATGGGCTGGAGGCAGCAGCTCAGTGGTCCAGCACTTGCAAAGCATGCAAGTATGAGGCCCTGGGTTCAACCCCCAGTACAACAACAAAAAGAAGAAGAAGAAGGAGAAGGAGAAGGAGAGGAAGAGGAAGAGGAAGAGGAAGAGGAGGAGGAGGAGGAAGAAGAAGAAGAAGAAGAAGAAGAAGAAGAAGAAGAAGAAGAAGAAGAAGAGGAGGAGGAGGAGGAGGAGGAGGAGGTGGAGGAGGAGGAGGAAGAAGAAATGTCTCACAAGAAGAAATAGGGGTGACTCCCACCCTACCCCAAGCTGGATTGGTAGGAAGAAGGACAGCTGCTGACTGGAGAGGATAGCAGGGTGTCCTCTGGGCACCAACAAGCTGGCCAGGAGGTCCAGCGCTTGCCTTTGGGCAGCTGCCAGAGCCACCGCGGAGAGCCGGCTCCCACTGCTGAGCTGTGCAGTGCCACGTCCAGCTTTTGTCAGGAGTGGATTTGTGCAGCAAAAACCCTCAGAGCTTGGCTATTGTGGCTCTGTCTGTCTGCATTTCCACCCCAGGCTTCGCCTCTGCTGAAAGCGGTTCTCTGTTTGCTCAGGGACCAGAATGGAACCAAAAGCACCATTTTATGCCAAGAGCTTTGCCTGTCTGGGGTCAGAGGCGGACTGCACGCAGTGGGGGAGTCACAGGAATCCGAAGCCTGCCCTTGCCCTCAGAGAGCTTGTAGTTGGGCTGCAGAAGGATCCCAGGGGGAATTTGAAGGACTGTCTTCCTTGGGATCTGTCATTCTCGTCTAAGGTAACGTTAGGGACACTGCGCTTTTCTTAAGATGAAGATGAGTGCTGAAATCCATGTTGTTGTTGTTGTTAGGTGCCATTGAGTCGAGTCGACTCGACTCATAGTGACCCTATGTACAGCAGATCGAAACACTTTCCCGATTCCCAGGCAAATGATCTTATTTATGTTTAAGCCCATTGTTGCAGACACTGTGTCAATCCATCTGGTGGAGGGTTTTCCTCTTTTGCGTTGACCTGCCACTCTCCCAAACATGATGTCCTTCTCCAGGGATTGATCTCTCCTGACTACATGTCTGAAATATGTAAGATGCAGTTTGGCCATTCTTGCTTCCAAGGAGCACTCTGGTTGCACTTCTTCTAAGACAGATTTGTTGGTTCTTTTGGCAGTCCATGGTATATTCAATAAACGTCTCCAGCACCATCATTCAAAAGCATCAATTCTTTTTCTGTCTCTCTTGTTCAATGTCCAGCTTTCACAACCATATGATGTCACTGAAAATACCATGGCATGAGTCAGACACACTTTCGTCTTCAATGTGACATCTTTGCTTTTCAATACTCTAAAGAGGTCTTTTGCCACAGCTTTTCCTAGAGCAATGCATCTTTTGATTTCTTGACTGCTGCTTCCACAGGTGTTGATTATAGAGGCAAGCAAAGAAAAATCTTGGACAACCTCAATCTTTTCTCCATTTAATGTGAAGTTGCGTGCTGACCCACTCGTAAGGATTTTTGTTTTGTTGATGTTTAGTCGTAACCCATATTGAAGGCTATGATCTTTGATCTTCATCAGTAAATGTTTTAAATCCTCTTCATTTTCAGCAAGCAAAGTGGTGTCATCTGCATAACGCAGGTTGTTA